>JALAZF010000614.1:3000000-3221516 GCA_022829125.1 Lathyrus tuberosus
AATTGGTTCGAGGTTGAGAATCTTTCTACTATCAAGAGCAACTCTTGATTCATGGAGTAGAGGGATTATGGCACAAACGTCTTTGGTCCTCCCATGACCAGAGATTATGACAATGTCTTTCCTTTGATCAAGGAAATAGTCTGGTATTATGTTGATCGACTCAGAACTTGAACATGGTCGGAACTCTTTGTGGTCCAACTAATTTTGAAGAGCCGCTCGTACAAGATAACATCCTTTGTTGTTCTCTTAACAAACTCTACAGCGCTCGTAGTTGTGTAGTGGCACCCGGCCACGCCCGCTTTGTATGCAGTGCAACTTTACTAGATCTGTTTCCATTGAGCGAACATCATGACTTTGATATCTAGTAGGATTCCCATCAGTCATACTGATCTGGTGTGTAGCTTCGTCTAAGTATATTGGAAGCCACCAGTGGTCCAACAAGTGTTAAAGTGTTCTTTGGACGAGTGCACACCCTTGATTATTCTCACGGCACTTTTTACAGTCTTGATAAACATGTGAAGCCAGAAAATCGAGCCTGACTTGCTTAACGTGTAACTCTGCCAGACTGGTATTCATCAAGTGTATGTCAAAGATCTGAATCATATTGACTTGATGGTTATTTCTCTCCTGATATTCCTGAATCCATCCGAGATCCATCTAACACTGGAGGGCCTCTTGTACAAAAGAGCATCCTTGATTGCTTATTGAGCAGATCGGACAGGAATTGTAATAGTTTCGTGGCAAATCATGGTATTGACTTTGCCTTGAGTGCATTTCCACCAAGTTGACGTTCATCGTCAAAATGTTGTGGTTCTGAACAATGTTGGGATTTACGTGAGCCATGTTGACCTCCTGGATTCTGTGATCTTGGATCCATCTGAGATTCATTTTGTTCTTGTAGAGCTGATTGCACTACGGAACATCCTTGATTATTCGTTGAGCAGATATCACATTGGTGATAATTGTGAGGCGGTACATGACCGTACCCACTCTGTCTACAATGCATCCTGATCGGATTGGTTCCTAATAGGAGTACATCGTGAATTTGATAACTGCGGCTAAATTCTTCCTTTATTAAATTTACTGAAGTCTTCTCATGTTGAGGCAACGGGTTCATATGAACATTTGGATTAGTATCTTTGAAAGATAGGACCTCGTTCCTGACAAACTTCTGCACTTCAGATTTGAAGCTGAGACAGTTTTCATTGTTGTGCCCCGATCCTCCTTAATGATAAGGGCAAGTTTAATCCACTTTGAACCAAAAAGGTGGATTTTCTGGTACCGTAAGATGAGACCTGGTTTGGACATGACCCTTGGCCAGTAGAAGTGGAAATAGTCCTACGTATGCCATAGGTATAGGGTCAAACCCTGGTGGTCGTGTAGTATGATTGTTACTATTGTACTGAGGACAAGCCTGCTGAAGAGGCTGTTGTGTCCTTTGCTGATACTATTGTTGATTTGGTTGGCTCTGAGCAACCTGAGGTTGATACATTGGAGTCGGTGCAGGGTTGATAGCGGGAGTTACCGCTGCTACTGGTTGATACCTTCGCCTTTGCTTTCTGAGAGAGATATTACCAATATCTTGCTCTTCGGGAAAGCACTACCATATTTTTTGGTACTACTGGATGGCTCTGCATTTTTTACCAATCGTCCTTCTCGGACTGCTTCTTCAAGACGTACCCCCATGTTCACCATCCCAATGAAGTCGCTGGGCGCACTGGAGACCATTCGGTCGTAATAGAATGAGCTCAAGGTTTTCAAAAAGATATTGTTCATCTCTTTTTCTCTAAGGGGGTAGATTTGGGCGGCAATTTCACTCCATCTCTGAGCATACTCTTTGAAAGTTTCTTTGTCCTTCTGCGACATTACTCTGAGTTGATCTCTGTCTGGTGCCATGTCCAGGTTATACTTGTACTGCTGAATGAAGGTTGCGCCAAGATCTCTGAAAGTAAAGATCGTGGTGCATTTTAAACCCATGTACCATTTAAGTGCGGCACCAGTTAAACTGTCTTGGAAGTAATGGATCAGTAGCTATTGATTCTCTGTCTGAGTTGACATCTTTCAAGCTTACATCACCAAATGGCTTTGAGGGCAAGAGTTGCCGTTGTATTTTTCAAAGTCAGGTACCTTGAATTTGTGTGGTATTTTCACGTTAGGGACCAAACAAAGGTCTGAGGTGTCATTTCTGAATAAATCCTGACCGCGAATGGCATGCAGTTCCTTCTGCATCTCCAGGAATTGCTCCTGGAACTCATTCATCCTTTCGTTCATGTCTTCGTTTCCACCAGAAATCACTTGTGGAATCTGTCCTTCCGGGACAGTGTGTACCACTGGTTGTGGTATAGTCATTACGGCGGTGACTCTTGGTGCTTCTATGCCCCGAAGTTTGTAACCTTCAGGAGTTACTATCATAAATCTAGCGTCTTCACTTTCCCGAAGTTTGTAACCTTCAGGCCTAGCGGTTCCTGCTACAGTTTCTGGGTATTCAGTGACCGGCGGAATGTATCCTTCAGGGACAAAGTTGATAGGCATGCCCTAGGGGCGATCTTTAGGCATGTTGTACCGAGGATCATATGTCTCCACTATGGGAGTAGATGTGATCTCTGAGATTGCAATCCTTTGTTGTTGCCTCTGAGCTGCTGCCAGGGATTGCATGTCACTATGAAGTTTTTTCAGATCTTCCTACAGAGCGTCGACTTCTTCTCTCAGCTCTCTATTCTCTTCCTCGAGATCGTCCGTTTTCTTTTGTCGATTGGCCCGAGTATTGTACGAATGACACAGTTTGACTCTAAAATCGTGATGTGAGACTCGAAGATAAGAAGAACGTGTTATGTGAGAATGATGAATGATATGCAATGATATATATATATATATATATTTTGTTTTTAATCAAAAATAAACTTCAACAAATATATTGCAAATATCATACAGTGGGGAGACCCCTTTTTTATTGAATTGGAAAGATTGCAGAAAGGGAAAATACAGTATTTTACAAAGTGCTATAAAAGGAAATGTCTAAACTTATGGATCCTGAGTCCTCTCTGAAGAGAACTCAGATGCTGGTTCTGGTATTTTCCTTTTCTTTGACCAGGGCTCTTCAGCCGTTGTCGGGTTGTCAGTCCTTTGCCAAGTGAATGGAATGAGCAAATTTCTTCGGTCTTCTTGATTCTCTACCACATGCTGCTCTAGTATCTTAATCAGAGCATCCTTTTCCTTTAGCAGTTCCTGAATCTTAGTATACTCCACAATGAGAATTCGGTACTTGTTTTTCCAAGAGTTTTTCTCCCGTTGCACTTTGTTAAGAGCTACCTGGAGTTTTTCTGTGTCAGACATGAAATAAAGGACAGATTCCTTTAGCGGAAAAACTTCTTGACGAGGGTAAGGCATCCTCAGCTTGAGAGCTCTAGTTTGCACCCAGTGGAGATAAGGTTCCACGGAGGTACAGTTTGGTCTTCCTAGAGACTCTCTTCCTTTCTTGTTAACATGTTGCCAGGCATGAACTATTTCCTTCTTTAGTGTCCTGTCATTTTCCCCTTCCTTGAAGAAAAGACCTTCCAGATGAGCATTATGCGGGATATGCCTCATTGGGTATCCGAGTTGACGGCGAACTAAAATTGGATGATAGTTGATTCCTCCTTTAGTTCCTATGAGTGGTACATTAGGGAAATTTCCACAACTGTCGGTGATCTCTATCCCCTCATAAATCCTATCATACCAATCTATGTCAGAGTTGGTAAGAGACATGATTCTCTGTGACCAACGTAGAGTACTCTTGTGATCCCAAAAAGCAGTAGACTTGGGTAAATGGGAAATGAACCATTTGTAAAGCAAGGGTACACAGCATGTGATCATTCCTCCGCTGTACAGATTCCTTAAGTGTACAGAGTGATAAGCATCTGCGAGCAGGGTCGGCACGGGGTTTCCAATTAGAAATATCTTAACAGTGTTGGTATCAATGAATTTTTCTATGTTAGGAAAAAGGAATAACCCGTATGTGAGTAGAACAAAGATATCTTCGAAAGTAGTAATGTTCCCTATACTGGCGAAGTACATGGCTTTCTCCACCAAAAACTTGGCTGGTAAACCTTGGATTCCTCCTTTGGTGGTCATGTGAGTCCTGACTTCTGACTCGTCCAAACAAATGGCTCTTGCAATGACCCGATCCTTTGGAATTTATTCTAGTCTAGAAAAAGGAGCTTGATCAGTGATAAGTAGATCAGTCAGATGAGATTACTCCTCTAATATTGGTGCCAGTTGATAATCCAGAAATGTGAAGCAGTGATAAACTGGATCGTAGAATTGTATCAGCGTAGACAGGATTCCTTCAACTACATGGACCCTTAACAGAGACAACAACCCTCTGTACTTAGCTCTGAAAGCATCAGGGTTGGTGATCATCCTTGCCAACCCCCTTAAATCCTCTAGTTCTGGAGCCTTGAAGGTGTACTTGTGCGTCTTTCTTCTACCGAAATCCATAACACAATCATTCTCTCTAATATTTGCAATCATTGTTTTAGTTTAATTTGAAAAAAGAGAGAGAGGAAAAAAGAAGATTTTTTTCTTTGGTTAAGAGTTTTTTAAATGAATGCATGAATGCAGCACACAAAAACATTGAAAAAACATGGGTTCAAGCTCACGAACATGGAGTCATGGCTCTACCCATTCCCAAAGGTTGTATTCAGGTCAATTTTTTTACCTGTAGAATGGATCCTAAGGTTCCCAAAATCATTGACCCCCTAGGGATAACAACAGCAAGCTGGTTCACCCGAGCGAGCTGTAGCATCCTAGGGTAATCTCTTTTGAGTGTAGTATCGCGTATCAACTATTTCCGATAGTCACCGCACTACCAAGTGGTCATAAGGTTAATGCCTACTAAATCCTCAAGTTCACAGGCGTCGCATTAGGAAAACTCTGCTTTCACAATAATCATGTTTAGCAGGCTTAATCCTACGGGCCCTCGCCTGATTTGGTGGTCTACCAGGTTCGCTTATTCGGGATTCAATCCCTATAAGACCCCCCATCTATGCCACCCCTTATCTTAGGTTTCTCTCAAACTTTGCAGATGCGTATCAATCGCATTCCCATTGACAAAAAAATAAACACGTATATCAAGTAGGAAAAGCGATATATATATATATATAGTATGTAGAAAAATTTCTAACAACCTAGACAGATAAAATGACTCCCCAGCAGAGTCCCCATTTTCCTGTTGGGAAAATGGTGATGAATGCTCTAAAGATCATCCTAAAGACTCCCCAGCAGACTCGCCATTTTCCTGTTGGGAAAATGGTGATGAATGCTCTAAAGATCATCCTAAAGACTCCCTAGCAGAGTCGCCATTTTCCTATAGCGTACGATTTTTGTCGGTGACGCGACCACCTTAACGCCATTTGGATTTTCCTCACTGCAATGGTGGGGACTGCAGTGCTACTTTCTGATTTCTTATTTATCATGTGAAGTTGGAAAGGAAAAAGAAGCTATCTAAAACTAACCTTGCACGCAAATATTTAACTGAACAAATGCTTAAAGAGATTGGGGAGTTCGGGGTCAGGTTATACAATGGGGAGTTGTCAATTACCCATCCTATATGTGGTTATTCATAGGTTGTTAACAATTTTCCTTACTGCTTTCTACTTACTGGTGTTTGTATGTCGTGGGTTAGGAAAGTTTCTTCTTTGGGAGTGTTGAGAGAGAGAGTTTTTGTTGATGATCGGGTTTTTCGATGTTTTTGATGAGTGTGTGAAGGTACTGGACCTAAATTTTTTTATTGGTGTGAAGGTACTGGACCTGAAGTTTTTGATTGATATACTCGCTAAGATTTCGTAATCTTATGCCTACGTATTCCCATTAAAGAAAACAAGGAAATCAGAGCAATCGTAGTTCCTCCTATTCTATGGGAGGAAAAAGATGTTTTAGTGTCTTGTTCAAAGCCCAAGATTGAAGCTAAATGAGTATTTGTGTCTTATTTAAAGCCCAAGATTGAAGCTAAAAGGTTTGATTGAGAGGGAATTTGTCATCTCTAAAGGGAGACATCTCGTGTGTTTATCACAACTGTTGGGTGACTGATTTATAAAGGAGAATTACTTTAACTGGGATATGTATATCCAGCAATGCCATAATTTCCTTTATAGGGGATTTATCTTGAAGGAGGAAACTTTGACTCAGTGTTGAGCAATGCCATTTTTCCATAGGAGTTTTGCATGCTAAGAGAGGAACATTGGCGTGGATGTAAATAATCCAGGGGCTTTCCACTTACAGCAATTAGATGAAATAGGGGATTTACCAGGATAAGAGATGGACTACAGCTTGGATATTTGAATCAACAAGTGTGCCACTTACAGTAGTTATCTGGGAGTAGGGTTTGTTTTTATCTGTTTTGATGTGTGATATACAGAGAAGTATCTTCCTACAGAGTGATTTTGATTTCCTCTGAGGGGATGTTGATTTTTTTTTGTGCCTTGATCAAAGACCAAGGTTGAAGCTAAGAGATTGATTGACTCCACTTGGGAGGTCATTATACAAAGCCTAAGAGGAGGCTGTAAAAGACTGACTCAACAAGAGAGTGTTTATCTGTCTTGTACAAAGCCCAAGATTGAGGCTAAAAAGAGAATTTACTCTTTTGGGGATATCATTATACAAAGCCTAAGAGGAGGCTGAAAGTTGACTTTTCTGGAGAAATATTTTGTCTGTCTTGTACCAAGCTCAAGATTGAAGCTGAACAAGGACTTTTGATTCCATTGGGGAATATTTGTATGTGTCTTGTACAAAGCCTAAGATTGAGGCTAAAAGAAGAAATTGACTCTACTGGTGAGTGGTTTTATCTGTCTTGTACAAAGCCCAAGATTGTGGCTAACAGATGATTGACTCTGCTGGAGAGTATGATTTTACTTGTACAAAGCCCAAGGTTGAGGCTGAAAAGAAGATTGACTCTGCTTAGGGAGATTTATATGTGTCTTGTACAAAGCCCAAGATTGAGGCTAAAAGATATTTGACTGACTTAGCTGAAGATATTTATAGGTGTCTTGTACAAAGCCCAAGATTGAGGCTGAAAAGGTTACTGACTCAACAAAAGAGTGTTTATATGGTGTCTTGTACAAAGCCCATGATTGAGGCTGAAAAGATGACTGACTCAACAAGAGAGTGTTTTTGAAGCTAAATCTGCTGAGGAAAATCAATATACAAAGCCTAAGAGGAGGCTGGCTTCTACTGAGGATTATTGAGATCTAGAGGCAGGTCCAAAATGGGGAATCAACTCTTGCTGAGGATTACAGAAGAGTTGAGGTATCAGATGCCTTGAGGTTCTGATTTGGGATAGTGCTATACTGATGATAAGCTGACCCTAGCTAGGGAAATTAAGGTTGAAAGACTGAGTTTTAGACCCTGTGAGGGTTTTAACTCTACTGGAGATTGATTAAATGACCATGGTTTTTTCCTATATTTGTAGGGAACTTGAGAATGTCTTTAAGATCCAAAAGGGGATTAGACTGCCCAAGTCTACTGGTATGGAAGAATTTATCTTTGTATGATGCCCAAGAGGAGGCAGGTACTTTAAGGGATGAGAATCAACCCTTAAATTGGTCTAAGGTTTTGAATCTTTAGAAATACTGCTCTAACAAAGGATGACTAAGTTCTGTCCTATACCTTTAAGAGGTCTTTAGGGTCCTTGTATTAAGCCCAAGAGAAGGCATTAGAACTTCTAAGAAGCCGAAGGGTCATTGTACAAAGCCCAAGAGGAGGCTGGGATGCTTTTAGGAAGCCTGTGGGTCTAAACTTAAAAAGAGTTCAAGAAACATTTCACCGGGTATAATCTTTTCTTTAGTGAACAGTTCTAGGGTTTGAAGAAATTCAAGAGAGGTTTCACCAGGAATTAATCCTCTCTGGGGAAGTGAATTTCTTTGACAATTTTCTAATAGTGACAGTCTGAGAAAAGTTTCACTGGGAATAATGCCTTTCTCTTTGTTCCATATTGTATAAGCCTAAGAGGAGGCAAGACTGTATCTGGAATTCCTATGGGGAACTAGTTTTGACTGTGTTAAAAGAGTGACCACTGGCTTTATCTAATCCTAAACCTAATCGTCGGGGAAAACTCTAAGCAGATATATACAAGCATATATATATATATTGTATGTAAAAGAAGGTAGGAGGACTTATAGGTGAGCAAGCTTCCAGTACAAACAAATATATATATATATATATATATATATATATGTGTGTGTGTGTGTGTGTGTGTACAAATATGTAAAAGAAAGCTGATAAAACTTACAGGTGAGCAAGCTTCCATGTTAACAGCTGTATGGTTAGTTGTTCAAGAAATTAAAGAAAGTTTTGATAACAACTATGAATTTGAACCTAAATCAAAAGGGAAAGTTGTTTTTGAAAAGAAGGTTGGGGCTTATACTTAAAGAGAGGCCCAAAGAATTGTTTATTTACAAAAAAGGGTTGGGTCTTACAATTCAAAGAGAGGCCTAAGGTGTTTATTTTGGTATAAGAGATGAGGCTTACAACTCAAGGAGATGCCCAGATGAAAAACAGTGATCGCACCGTTGTTTTTTTGAAAATTATACTGGGACTTATACAATGAATAAGGCCCAAATTATTTATGTACAAAAGAGGGTTGGGTCTTACACTCCATTAGAGGCCCAAAGTGTTTGAAAAAAGAAAAGAAATGGGACTTACAACACAAAGGTAGGCCCAGATGAAAATTGTTTTAGAAATTGGCGATCACGCCTAGATTTTACCGTACTGGGACTTATAAAATGAATGAGGCCCAAAATGGTTTATCTACAAAGGGATGGGACTTACACTCTATTAGAGGCCCAAAGGTTGTTTAAAAATTTAAAATCGAGACGAAACCCTAATTTTAAATTAAAATGTCATTTTTCAAAGGAAATTTAAATAATAAATGATAAAATATCAAATATATTCAAAAACAAATTTATACTTTTAAAAATCATGTTTAATCACATGAAAGTTTGAAATTCAATTGGTTTTGAAAGACCCAAGTGGGAATTTCATTTAAAATGTTTAAAAATAAATAAAAATGAAATTAATTACAAAAATTCTAACTATATTAAATAAATAATATAAATTGGATTATTTTGTAAAATAAAATATTTAAACATTTTTGTGAATTTTGAGAAAAAGAATCAATTCATAAACACAAATATTCAGAGAGAAGTTAATTTTTGAATCAATTAACAAAAATATCTAAATATTCAAAAATTTGAAAATTTGAAAAATGGCGCCAAGAACACTAAGTTCTTGCCCGTGTGCCCTGTTTCTGCAGATTTGCGTTTTCTCACTTTTCTCAATGATTTCTCAATGGGTTTGCACGATTCAAGTACCAGTCTTGTTCGTTTACTAACAAGGATCACAACCATATAGTTTAATTGCATTTATATTAAGTATGGAGGAAGAAATCAACAGAAAATCTCAAGAACCCTAATTTCAGCATGAACACAATGAAATTCTATACACGAAGGATTCATGGCAATTGATTGAGGGTTATCACTCTACATACATGCATAAACAAGATGGTAACTCAAAAATTCATTCATGATGCATGGATCATTGAGTTTGAAGGGTCCAGGCTTACCTCTTACAGCTGGTGATCGAGTTTGATGATGGAGGTGTTGCAGATAGGTTCCAATGATCTGGACAACTTCCTTAGGTGCCAAGGAGTGTGTTTGAATGCTTAGAGTGGATTGAAAAGAGCTGGAACTGGTTGTGGTACACCAACTCCAACTCTGTCAAGAACTTGAGAAATTGGCTAGTGATTTTGTGAATCTGATGTTCCAGATGTGATTTTGTGTTATGGACCACTCATATATGATGTTTATGAGGTGTGTGTGTGTGATTGATTTGGTTGGAATCACTCTCAATCTCAAAATCTAATAGTGACTTAAGTTAGAAGGCGAAATTGGAGTGAAGAAGAGATTTTGAGTAAAGCATCAGTTTGGGGGCTCTGGTGTGCTCAAACTGATCACAAATGAGCTCTATTTATAGTAGAGCAAGTTTGTTTTGGCAGCAATAGTGTGTGGCAACTGCAGCGGGTCTGTGGCCAAAGGTGATCAAATTGAATCTCAAGTCTCCTCTAGCC
This sequence comes from Lathyrus tuberosus, assembly GCA_022829125.1. NCBI lineage: Eukaryota > Viridiplantae > Streptophyta > Magnoliopsida > Fabales > Fabaceae > Lathyrus > Lathyrus tuberosus. The sequence continues at coordinate 3,010,100 of JALAZF010000614.1, forward strand.
ATTGACTTGAGGTTAGATCACATGTTTATGGTCTTCTGGTTCAGAGATAAGGCTTGACTCATTCAGTTAAGTTTACCTCAGTTCATGCCAGCTTGATGCATCCATTGAATGCATTGAAACAAAATTGGAGTCTTGGAGCTTTTTAGCCTTTTTAGGATGACATAGCTACATGTAGATTCTTGGACTTGGGAGGCTTGTGGATCAGATCATTTCTCTTTAACGCTATCCTCTGAGGTGTCCAAATGGATGACAAGGCTTGAACTTGTCTAATTTTGCCAAATCGAGCAAAATGCCAAATTCTGTCTTGTACAAGACAGTTGGAAATGGTGATTTTGAGGGGATCATATCTCCTTGCTCAAATGGAGTTATGGAAAGCTCTTGTGCTAGAAAGAAAGCCCTGATATGGTACAATCCATGTGTGATCATAGTTGGTCTTGAAACTATTTGAATCTAACTGAAAAAAACTCATGAACTTTGATGTCCAAGGCAGGCAACATAGGCAGATTTTCACTAAGTGTTGAAAAATGTAATTTCCTTCATTTTTGTCATTTTGATCACTCCATAACTTAAAATCCATGAAGAATTGGAGTTTAAGGTAGTTGAAGCTTTTGCAGAATGTAGGAAGACCTACAAATCAGGCTTTGGATCACCCAATATGGCTGCTTGGATCACAATTTATGATCCTTGGAAGTTGGTACCAAAATCATTCAAATTTAGTAACTTAGAAAAATTTTCAATTTTTCAAGATTACCCCTTTTACAAGTTATCTTGGTTTCTTGATCAATTCTTGTTCAAATGACATCATAAGTCATATTTTATGAAAATATGATTCATAAGGATCATTCTTGCCAAAAAAAATCATGTTTTGACTATAGCTCCGAAGCGGTTCGGCGCGTAAAACCCTAATTCCCGACTTTTGAGGAATGCATCCTTTGAGGGTCATTTATCTTTGAAAATGGATCCCTAGGGTTATTTTGAGCATATTGAGTCATGTTTTTGAAGTTTTGGCTCATCCTCTTATGAAAATATCACTCTTGAAGTCCCAGTCGTCCAAAACCCTAATTTGGCGACATCGGGTGTTTCAAGGCTCAAAACACTTGGAAAGTCACAACTAGGTGCTTGATTTTTTATGTGAGGGTCCTCTTAATCCTTTGTGGATGTTTTAAGAGGTTAGACAAGTTGAAGATCATGTCATTTCTTGATTGATCTTTTGTTTAAATGTTTTGGGAGGGCTCAAACCCTGATTCTTGATTGTAGTGGATGCTCGACAATTCTTGAGGAGATTGATGAGGCATGATGGCATATCCATATTGTGGCAATGATTTGCACAATGATGGGAAATCTTGGTGGTCAAAATTTGGGGTATGACACTAGGTTCTGTCCTACACCTGTAAGAGGTCTTCGGGTCCTTGTACTAAGCCCAAGAGGAGGCTGAGAACTTCTAAGAAGCCTGCGGGTCCTTGTACAAAGCCTCTAGTTTATGGGCAAGATGATCTGCCAGCACGGTACCCTTGATAGCTTTTTGTGTAACATATTAAATATCGTACTCTGACAACAGTATTTTCCAACAGGAATTTCTTCTTGTGAGAGTTGTGTTGTGGTGAAAATTTGATATCAAGCTATTAATTAAACTTGAATAAAAAATCTTTTAAAGATTCACCACCGAGTTTTGATTTATCCAAAGGAAAGGGTAAAGATCATAAACAACCCTAAGTTCGCAATGTAACAACAATGCTAAGAGATTTTAGGGGATCGGGGATTGGTTATACAAAGGGAAGGTATTAGCACCATAAGTATCTATAGTACTCTATAGGAACCTCTTACTTGTATTTGTGATTTTTGTTTGCTATTGTTTGTGTTTGGGTTACATGATGAGAGATAGGAACCTAAAGGTTTAGTCACTAAGTATGCTCGCCAAAACTTCATGGTCTTGTGCCTCATATCCTTACAAGGATGGAATCAGAGCACTTGTAGTTCACCTCACTAGGGGTAATGAATACTTGATTATGATCAAGACTCAAGGGGATTAAGTGTTAAGGTCTTAACACTTACTTGACTTGACAAAGTCACAAAAGTTGTAGGTTCTAGTCTAGGTCTAAGACTCAAAAACCTAATGATTCTAACAAGGTCAAAGGGTAGTTAAAGATGAGATATCTATGACATGAAGTCAATAGAGAGGCTTTCCCTTGGATTAAAGGAATAGAGGGAAACTGAGGATGGAAGCTAACAAGCTAACATCACTTGGGAAAATAACTTGACAAAGTTAAATGGAGTATGATAAGTATGGATGGTATGGACAAACATGATATTCAAGCATGATATCAATGGAAGGTATCAAAATAACATTCAAACATGATGTTAATTAAAGCATGACAAAGTAACATTCAAACATGATGTTAAGATGACAATAGGGTTACAACTAAAGCATAATAATAAATGTAACAACATTTAGAGCAAGGACTTAACAAAGTCAAGAACCAAACAAGGTAACTACCTAGTAAGTTCAAAGATTCAAGAAAGTTGAATATCAACATGGTGACAAAAAAAGCAATTTCAATCAAACAAAGATGTTACAACACCTAAACAAGCATGAGATATACTTCTAAAAAGACTAAAGTTATCATGGATGAAAGTTCAAGTGCTTGATTAAGGCAAACATACTTTAGGGTTTACTAACACCACTTAATCATGAATACAATTTAACATTTCAAAGCACGGATAAGTCATTACAATACTTAGGCATGGTAAGATTCAAAGTTCAAGTTAACATGTGAAAGTTATGAAAACACTTAAACATGGATAAGATCAAGGGTTCAAAGTTGACATGCATAAGCCAAGACATTACTTATCATGGGTAGAAAACAAGGCTCAAGTTCAATATGTAAAGATTATAACAATACCTAACATGAATGAAGTTCAAAGATGTAGTGAAGCATACACGAGTCATGATAACAATCAAAGAATGCATGGATAAGTTAAGACATTACTTATCATGGATGGAAAGTGTAGACAAGTAATGGTGACAACCAAACATACTTGGGCAAGAAAGACATGTTCATGACAATAACATGTGGATGAATATGCAAGAATACAAAGAATGGCATATGCGAATGCTTAGAGATGACATATTGAAAGTTCAAACATGTTGTGAACAAGTTAAAACATCACTTGAGCAATTAGGCATGGCACAAGTTGAATATGTCAACATAAGTAGGTAACAACCTAAACATGAATATTTAGAGTTTAATATGGTTATGAACAAGGTGGAAGCTCACATGTGTTCAAATTCATTTTCAAGGTGAAAACCTAAGGTTTAAGGATGCCTAAGCATATCATTACTCTAGCAAGGGTTCATGTACATATCAAGGTCATATAAACATGGAGAAGAATCACATGTTAGAGGAAAAATAACCAAACAAAAGTTCATGGTATGGCTAGGAAATTCAACATACATTTTGTGTAAACATACACTTAAAAATGCATCAAAATCAAGTTGAAACAAGCATGTACAAGTTCACAACATTTCATAAGACTCATATAAGTTGCAAATGGCTCAAACATGTCCATAGGTGCAAAGGAAATTAAAGGAATCAAACAAAGAAACACAATGGTCCTTAAGGAAACCTAAAAATTTCACTTACTTCAAACATGAATAAGTGTTTCAAAAATAATCATTTTTGGAAATTTCTTTTTACCATAAGAAAATAGACATCATTATGAGTCTATATAAAAAAGAATGGGTCAAAAAGCCTAAGGGATGAAGGAGTTATAGCCATTTGAAGTTGCAAGGAAAAATGAAATAAACAAGTCATAAAAATGTCATCCGTGGGGTTTGAACCCACGCCACTCAGCTCCAGGCTCAAAACATTAGCCAACTCAACCACATGCGCGTGGTGTCAAATGAGGGAACCAAGATAATATATTTGAAACAAAAGTGAGGTTTAGAAAAATAAAATAAAAGGACTGGGGCGAGGGGGATTCGAACCCCAGTCCCTTCGCTCACAGATACACACAAACCCTCCTCCTGGACCAGTGGTGTTACGCTCTCATCCATTAACTAAGGGGATTCAAATAATATATATTTTAAAAACACCAAAAAATGTCCACCTCAGCGCCACCTCGCCTCCACATCAGCGCCACCTCACTTCTTCTTTTTCCTTTTTCTTTTCTTCTTTCTCTTTCTCTCTCTCTCTCGTGCCCTAGCTCATCCATGGCCAGGTTTTCATCTCTCCTTTTCTCTCTCATTTCTCAACCAAATTTGTAAAGATGAAAATTGTTGTATTTTTAACAAGCATTTCAAATATATCATTTGTTCAAACTAAAATCAACTGAGTAATTCATAAATTACTCCACAACAGTGCAACATCATGAAGGTTTAACATGTCAAAACATCACATGCTTGTCTCATTTAATGCAACCAAGGTTCTAAACAGAATTCACAAGGTACGAACTACATCTTGTTTCACAAATATGACATCAACAGCACATGCATCATGAAGTTCAAAGAATGAGAAGCTTGCCTCTTGGAGTTAGTCCAAGGCTTCTTCTAATGGAGTTCCAGAAGAGAAATGACCACCCCCTTGGTCTTGTGGATGCCTTTAGAGATGATTAGGATGCTTGAGGGTGTTGGAAACTGCTTCAAGAACAAAATACGAATCCTTTTGTAAAATGGAAGTGAAAAATGGCAAGTAGTGTATGGCATGCTACAGAAATTGTTTAAGGGTTGGAACAAGTTCTATTGAGGGTATAGAGAAGGTTTATGATGTTTGTTTGGAGTTTGCATGAGGGAAATAACTATAGCCAATGTTTTTGCAAATTTAGAGTGTTTTTGCAAAAGATATGGAAAGTGAGATAGGCGAGGTATTTTGGATGCAAATGTTGTGTGTCTTGAATCCTTATGAGTCCCTCTATTTATAGGGAGAAGGTTGGGAGAAGTTCTGGTCAGGATAACAAGTTTTTGGAGCTTTTGCAAATTGGCTTGGTTGGAAATGAACCAAATGGTTTCATGCAATATTAGGGTTCCAATGTGCAAGTACACCACCTTTCTAGAGTGGTTGAAAGTTCAAAAAAGGTTGAGTGCAGAAGGAACAAGTGAGGAGCTCAAGACAAGTTGACTTAGGGATAAAGCAACTTTATCAAAATGGAAGTTTTGCCTTTCCTCCCAAAATGGAATGGTTCAATGGTTAAAGCTTCAAATTGTTGTGTAATGCTCCCTTAAATCATGCAAACCTCTGATTATGGATGTGTTTAGAAGTAATGAGGCCTGAAATGTAGGATTATAGGGCATGGCTTTGGGATTTTGCTCAAGACAAGTTGTGAAAATGGCATAAAACTTCTCTTTATGACCTCAACTTCTCTCCTTCGAAACTATCAACTCAAGAAGGCTATGGAGGAGTTCTAGTATTTTTTGAAAAGCCCCAAACATGCTCTAAAACTTTCATGTTCAACAAAAATTATGAATCCAAAGGGATCATAATGAAAACTGGCCTCAAAGATTGATGCTTCAAAAGATCCAATGATGCCTTTAAATTTTTCTAAGTGTCCCATGATTTTTCCAAACTTTGGAGCCAGATAACTCAAAATACATGCATTTTTTGAGGTTTCCACCTCTCTTACAAAGGTGTAGTATATTGCAAGGGTTTTAATTTGAGCTTTGGAGCACACAAAATGGCTTTGTAGATTGGGAGTTATGATCCTTCAAAGTTGGCCTCTCAATTAGGGTTTTTCCATACTTAGAAAATTTTCAAGTTCCTTTAACTTTGCCCCTTTTGCAAGAAACCTCCCAAATCTTGATTTTTCATGCTAAAACTCAATGATCAAGCATGTCTTGATGAAAATTGGCTAAATGACTTCAATTTGGACCAAAAACCCTAAAAGTCAAAGGGTTGACTTTGTCAGATGAAGCTTGTATAATCAGATGAATTCAACTGTGTGATCTTCAATGGTTTTGCATCCTTGAATCTTTCAAACATCATGGATGGACTCCAAGGATGTTTATTAGTGTCTTGGATCATGTCCCAAGACTTGGCATCATGATTTGATCAAAAGTCAAGGCACAATTGACTTTTCCTGATGAAACCCTAATTCGGGATCAGATGAAATTGAGCTCCATGAAACTTGTAATGAGACCATCTTGCACTTGATTCTTTGCAAGGAGAAGCCTCTTGAGTTTATGTAAGCTTGGTGGGTTGATGATCATTCCAAAACATTGACTGATCATATGAAGATTCCCTTGATTTCCTTGAGCCAAACCCCTAATTTTTATGAAACCAAACAAGAAACATCTTGAACAATGGTTAGGGTTAGCAATGCAATATTTGATGCTTCCTAGAATGATGATGACATCTAGGGTCAAAATTTGGGGTATGACAAGTTGGTTACTCGAAGATGTATTTGATGGGATCCATCTTGGATATCAGCCATGTACTGTGGGTCAACATATATTATCTTTGACACCGGGAAGCCCTTGCAAGTGCACAATAAGTTTTCTCTAGTAGTGAATATTTAGTCTCACAGTCAGTGAATTTCTTGCTTAGGTAGTAGATGGCATGTTTTTTTCTACATGTTTCATCTTGTTGTCCCGGCACACAACTTATTGATTCATCAAGTACTGTCAAGTACATGATAAGAGGTATTCCCTGAACAAGGGGTATCAAGATTGGTGCTTCTTGCAAGTATTCTTTTATATTTTCAAATTTCGCTTGGCAATTGTTGTTCCACTTGATAGCTTGATCTTTTCCCAATATCTTGAAAATTGGTTTGCACGTGGCTATGAGGTGTGATATGAATCTAGGAATATAGTTCAATCTCCCTAAGAATCCATAAACCTATTTTTCTGTTTTGGGTTAAGGCATACTCTGTATAGATCTGACCTTGTCAAGATCGACTGTAATTCCTCGTTGACTTAAGATGAATCTTAGTAATTTACCATATCATACCCTAAAAGTTTGTTTTTTAGGGTTGAGCCGCAGTCTGAATTTCCTAAATCGAGCAAACATCTTTTGTAGAATCACGATGTGATCCTCTTCAGTATGGGATTTTGCAAGCATATCATCAATGTAAAAATCGATCTCTTTATGAATCATATCATGAAAGAGATTTTCCAAAGCTCATTGATATGTCTCCCCAACATTCTTCAAACTGAAAGGCACCACCTTGTAGGATAAGGTTCCCTAAGTGGTGATGAATATGGTTTCTCCGTGTCTTCCGGGGCCATTTTGATTTGGTTGTACACGGAGAAACCATCGATGAATGAAAATACCGAGAATTGAGTTATGTTTTCCACCAATACATTGATGTCGGGTAAGGGAAAATCATCTTTTGGACTCGCTCTATTTAGGTCTCAATAAACACACATTCGGACATTTCCGTTCTTCTTTGGTACTGGCGCAATGTTGGAAACCTATTGTGGGTACTTTGCTACAACCAAGAAACCTGCATCGAACTACTTTCTGATCTCTTCTCTAATATTGAGAGCCATGTCTGGTCGAGTTCTTCTAAGTTTCTACTTGACTGGAAGGAATTTATCTTTGAGAGGCATCTTGTGCACAATAATTTCAGTATCCAACCCAGGCATATCTTAGAATGACAAAGCAAACACGTTCACATACTCATTGTCGCGGCGCGAAAAATACCTAAATGCACCGCACGCTCAAAGATACAACAGAGTCACCACTAAATTTTATTTATTCTCGAAGGGAAGGGAAAATATCAATAAAACCCTTGGGGAAGAGAAGCGGGTAAGGAAGTCGGTTATGCGAGGGGAAGGTATTAGCATCCCTCACATCTGTTGTACTCAACAAGAACCGTTTTGATTGTTCTTTGCCTAGATGGGTGTTACTATCTAAAGGTTACTTACGATTGGTTTTAATTAAGAGAGAAAAATAAGTTTTTAATTAGTGTGCTCGTCAAGGATGCAAACCCTCGTGCCTACGTATTCTCATAGTGCAACGATAAAATCATAGCTCTACATAGTTCGCGGTAGAAACTAAGTATTTGTTGGTTAATTTTAGGGAACATTTTTAATTGTATCTTAGAAGTGCTTCAACGTTAGCTGATTCTGATCCTTGTTCGGATGCTCCAAGCTTTTAGTCTGCCTGCTAAGGAACGAATTATGACAGTTCTTTTATGAAAAGAAGTTTGCATGAATTTAAAAAGAGTTTGAAAGAAATAAAAAAAAAGGTTGTTGCTTGAATTAGTTTGAAAAAGTTTGTAAATTAACTGAAAAAAAGATTTTGGAAATGGTGAAGTTGTTGTTTGAATGTTGTGAAAGTATTGTTTGGACCAAGGTTGTGTTGTTTAAACCCATAAAGTAGTGTCTGAACCAGAGATAGAAAAATAAGGGTGGTGTTTAAATCAAAGGAGTGGTATTTAAACCAAACGTGTGATAAAAGTGGTGTTTAAATCAAAGAGGAAGTAAAAGTGGTGTTTAAACCAAAGGGAAAAATAAAGGTGGTGTTTAAACCAAAGTGAATATAAAGGTGATGTTTAAACCAGAGGAGTGATGTTTAAACCAGAAGAGTGGTGTATAAACCAGAGAGTTGTATGGCTCAAAGATGAATGTTTAACCCTGAGAAGGTGTTTAAACTATAAAGGAGGTGATTAACCGTGAGAAGGTGATTAACCTCAAGAGTGTACGGGTATCCAAAGAGTATTGTGTTTGGTCCAACGAGAAAGGTATTGATGATGTGAATTATTGAAATGTTGTCTGTGGGAAAGAAAGTTTGAATGTTGTTTGACTCGAATTGCACTAAAGTCTATGAATGGAGGAGAATAATTTTAATAATATATAGGGGGCCTACGTCTCGTATTCAAAGATATTCAGAACAAGGGTAGGAATAATCCCTCTTATTATTTTCTGATGCTTAAGGCTTGTGGCATACAATTTGCATTATAATTAATAGGTGTTTTGAAAAAGAAAAGTCTTTTGTTTTGAAGAGGAAGGGTGTGTTTGAATGGATGAAGCTCAACATGATCAGATCTTGATGTCCTTCTATCTTCAGGGTCTTAAGTATGAACTTTGACTTGAAACTGGCTTGAAGGAAGATGCAACTGTAAAGGTCTCAATTCAATCAAGTAATCAAGGGACGTATGATCACTCAATTGAATGTGATTCCTTAGGGGGACAATGTAATTGTTCATGACAATCATACAAAGTCTAATTCAAAAATGTAACTAATTGATCAAACTAAATTGATCAACTAATTAACCAAGAGAAGATTATTCTAAGACTTACACCATAAGCACATGAAATTATATATATATAAAAAGCAAACTAGAAGCATTAACAATTGGATTTAACATGTTTAACTGTTCTGGACTGGGTCGACGTGTGCCCATCAGTCGGGCAGGTCCAACCCAATACTGTTAAACGGTCCATTAAGGCCCAATCCTCCCTCGTCGGGCACACTCAGATCCATTGGTGTCGAGCAGAGACTTCATGACACGAGGATAGGTCACGACTCTCCTCCCCGCGTTCTCCAGGTGCTCCTCCAGCGGGGACACGTCATCAGGTAACTACCCACCTCCAACAGAGTCGGTCTGCCTACTCTCTAGAGATCTCGGGACAGTTACTCTGGGGAGAAGACCACGTGCTGGTCTTCCCTATGCCACGTAAGCCCTGGTAGTTATCTGCATTGGGCCTAGCAATCCAACCCAGTGCAGATGAACGTTGGCCCATCGCTGGGGGCACAATATAAATACCCTCTCTCACGAGAGGAGTAGGTATTCTATTCTGATTCTTACACTCACATTCTGTACTTTCTTGCTCCAGTCCTGACTTTGGCATCGGAGTACCTTGCAGGTACACCCCCCCCCACCATCTCATCACCACCGGAGTAGCGGAGCTCACGACGTTTGCTGGCCACTAATCTACTTTCTGATCAAGTAAGATCAGTGGCGCCGTCTGTGGGAACCTTTGCTTCCCCGTTTTTCTCTTTGTAAAACCAAAGCAACTTCCATTTTCTAACAATCATGGTCAGCCCTCTACCTGAGGCCAAGACTCCGGACACCTCCTTCACACAGTTCAACAACAGAGACGACCAAGATCCCAATGTGGTAGTTAACGTCGAAGAAGGCGATGAAAGGGATAGACGTACTACCTCCCCTTCCTCTGACAACGTAGCATACAACGCCGCCCAACAGGATAGCACCCCAGCTGTCTACCAGCCTATCCCCGCACCACCAAATGCTGACCCAAACACGGTGGCCCTGTCTGCGCTGGTCAATCAGACCAACCTGTTGATCTCCCAGCAGAACGCGCGGATAGAAGCGCTCAAAAGGGGCCGATAGCGACGCTCTCCCCCGTGGAGACATCATCGCCCTCCATCTCCCAATCGTTCTCCTTCCCCGCGAAGGACCTGACCGAATGACTCCTTGAGCCCGTCCCCTCAGCCCGCTGGGCATCGCCCGCACCTGGAACGACCCTAACCTGTGATCACCCAGAAGCGCAATCGATCCCCTCCTCGGAAGGAACGGTGTTCCCCTGAGCAAAAGAGGAGAAAGACTGACGGGCACGACGACAAATCAAAGACCCAACCGAGAAGCTCCCCTTGACGTAGCAGGCATGGTCAGGGCAACCACTCCCTGTCACGGTCACCAATTAGGTGTGACGAGGATGACCAGTGGACCCCGCTGTCCAAGGAGATTATGGAGACCCGTATACTTGTAGGGATGGAAAAGCCTCCATCCTTGGCGATGTACACGGCACCGCCGACCCCAACGATCACGTGGAGAGCTTCGAGGCAATGCTCGACTACCGGAATATTCAGGGAGCTATCAAATGTAGGCTCTTCCCGACCACCCTCCGGAAAGGGGCCATGGCGTGGTACAAATGCCTCAAGCCGGAGTCCATCACTACTTGGAAAGAACTGAAGAGACAGTTCTCCAGGCATTTCACTACGTCCTGATGCCACCCGAAGATGGTGGCCTCCCTGGAAGCCATCGTCCAAGGGATAGACAAATCTCTTAGAGGTTACATCGAGAGATTCAACCGGGAAGCCATCGAGGTACCCGCTACCGACGACATGAAGAAGTTCCTGATTGAGCGGGAACTGCGTCATGGGACCGAGTTTGCCAAGGCTGTAGGCATCCATAGACCCCGCAACTTGCAAGAGCTCCTCTATAAAGCCCAATCATACTTCTAGTATGAAGAGATGGAAGCCGTCCACGTTACCCGCGACTCGCGGCACCAAGAGGCCCTCTGGAGATCCAGGCATGAAGATTCCACTGCCCCCCAACGTGGGGGAGAGAGAAGACGAGAAGGCCGTCCCAGGGACTCTCGTAAATCGAGAGGTCCAACTGGCCGGTTCACAGAGTACACCCCGCTCACCACTTCCCTCGAGCGAATTCTGGCCGAGTGCCCCAACTCAGAATTCCAGAAAGAAGGTGTCCGCTTTCCGAAGCCGACGCCCCCTAAAGGCAACGTTGACAAGTCCAAATACTGCAGGTTCCATAGGAGCCATGGGCATGTCATCGAGGACTGCATCCACCTCAAGGATCCGATAGAAATTCTGATCAAAGAGGGGCACCTCAAGCAGTATACAAGGAGGAATGACCCCCCCAGGTAGGATTCCCGGGAAACACAAAGGGTCGAGGAGACGGCCTCTTCCACCAGAGAGGGCGGACTGCAAGTCGCCCTGAGCATCACTAGACCGAAGGACTTCTACGTCCCCGACGAGACCGAGATCCCCGAGATCACTCCTAGCCCGTGGGAAAGTCTTCCCCCCGAGGACCCTGTGACCGCTCGCAGCCCGTGGGAAAGTTTCCCCACTGTAATGGTTATATCTGGCGGGGGCTTCAACAAGGTCCCCGTCTGGTCAATCAAGCGGAAGTTCGATGAGCTGGAATCCACAAGCTCGGTACAAACTACCACCTTTGAGAAGGTGCAAGGGAAGTTAAACCCCGTTACCTTCTACCTCGAGGATCTGCCAGGCAGTGCGCTCAACTCCACCATCCCTCTCCTGATCCGTCCGCAGAATCCTGGTCGACCAAGGGAGTTCGGTGGACATCATGTACGCCCACCTCTTTGAGGCCCTCCAGCCTGATGAAAGGCATCTGACCCCCTACGTGGGCTCGGATCTCCAGGGTTTCAACGGCACGACTGTCGCTCCCGGGATTTTCATCCAAGTACAAACGCGAAAGTGGCACCGAACAGAGTCGCCAGCAATGTGTATTTATCCCAAGAGAGGGAAAGGAAACACCGCGTAAACCTGAGGGAAAGGAAAAGCATGGTCTTACGACCAAGAGAAGTGGGTAAGGGAGTCGGTTACGCGAGAGGAAGGTATTAGCACCCCCTCACGTCCATCGTACCCGATGGGATCCACGCTTGCTTGTCTCGATCAAAGGGTGTAAAGAAAGGAATACTGAGAAAGAACTGAAAAAGGAAAGGAGAAAGAGAAACAAATGTAGGGAAAATAAAAGAAGTGCTCGCATGGGCCCTACCCCACTGCCTACGTATCTCATCAGGAGCATGAGAATCAGAGCGACGTAGTTCCCCTCACTAGGGATGAATTGTTTGTGTTTTTTAGAGAACGGCTGACGTTCTAGCTCAGGTGTTGCAGGCTCGCTGGTCCGAGTGCGTTACCATCTTGCAAGAGAACGAGTAGAAGCGCGTTCGTGCGTTGAGAGTGAATGAGGTGAGAAAAGAATTCCCGAAGGAAAGACGTTATTGTTTGTTTTTGTCTTTTAAGAGTTTTTTCATTTGTTTGCATATGATAGTGTATCTGAATTTTAGTCATTGGAATGTGTACATCCTCACATTCCAAGATGGAATGGGTAAGAAAGCACACTAAGAGTGAAGAAGACCCCCACACTTAGTTCCAATTGTCAAGGTTCAAACACACTAGCATACTTGTGTTTATTAAGTGTTTTGTTGATTAAGAAATGAAGAAGTGTTTTTTATTATTTGCACCTTCAACAAGTATTGCATTTAAGTCCCTCATACAAGATCAAATGTTTAACACATTGACCCAAGATGGGCTATATGCTATACATTCTAAGATTATAAGAGAAGACCCCTTATAACCTTTTCTTTATATGAAAGGCCTAAATGCAATAAATGCCTACCTTTATTATATGTTTTGAATTTTCTTTGAGATGAGAAAAGAGACTCAAGGGAGGATAAAGGTAAAAATCTATATGGACTAAGACTCAATCCTAATTGATTAGTTAAGGGAGTGATCCTAAGGTTTGTGAGGTTTCAACCTAACGTCTAAAGAAAGAATGAATTAAACAATTCACTTCTAAAGTAGAAGATGAATTGTAATTCACAAAGGGAAAGTGATGAGTTATTAAAAGAAAGCACATAAGTGCTTAACAAAACATGGAATTGTAAAAGAGAAAGGATAGAAGTTGAATGTGGATTCCTTATCCACACTCAATTGAAACTTACCAAAGCCCCTACATGGTTGGCACAATCACTTACAAGTAAAGTAAGAAAATATAATGAACAAATCAAATTCAAACAAGTTGACAAACAAGGTGAAATGAGATTGAATGCTATACATGCTTCCAAGTCAGAATGTAACTCATATTTACACAACCTAATGTTATCCTAAATGGGCATACTAAATCATGCAAACAAAATCTCAATCCAACAAGAAGCAAAGAAGAAAAGGTGAAGTGATGTGAATGTGGTTCATACTTGTGAAACAAGTGACTTAAGGTGCAAGATAAACATCAAACATGCAAAGATGAAACCCAAATGTCACAATCAGAAGTCAATTAACATGCTATACATCCTCCAACAAAACCACAACTCATGGCACAAGTGCCTTCATGATCAAGCAAACCAAACATGAGGCATGCATTCACAAAATGAACAAGTTAAACTTCATGCTTCAAACAAATAGCAAACATGCTTCAAAAATTATGACTTTCACCAATCAAACACCTTAAACACATGCCATTAACATATCAAGTCCACAAGCAATGAATCAGAACCAAAGTCACTCAACAATTAGGTCAAAGTCCCATGGAAGTTTCATGCATTCATGCTCAAAGCAACACATCAAAAGTCATCCAAAAAAGACTTAAAAATCATCTCATAAATCTCAAACATACCTCAACATATTGTGACCACAATGCAAAAAGAAAGGCATCAAAATCATTTTTTATGATCAAGAACAAAAATGCACAAAATCATATGTCACATTAAGTATGCATGCAAATGGAAATTCAAAAGAAATAATGGAACAGGGGCAAAATGGTCATAAAATCAGAAAATAAAATCATGAAAAATTTCCTAAATGTTTTAAGAATACACATGAATTTTTGTAGAATTTTCCAATATCATTTGATATTTTTAAAAATCAATTATGAAACGTGTAGCAAAAATGAAAATAAAATATGAAATGCAATATGAATGGGGGTGCAACCATAGCAAATCCATAGTTCAATTCGTTTGGGCCTTAGAAGCGTGGGGTGTAAATAACAATCTGTCTTAGGTCCAATAAGCACGCAGAACATACTAACAAGCATGGAATCTCAGTCAACAAAATTGACTCACTCATGGCCATTGGATCAAGTCACAGTCAAACCATAGTCAAAGTAAACAACATCAACGCGCACATGTGAATGTCCACACTCCCTATCGTGTACCATGCCATACAACGTTTAAGTGAGTTCAGAAAATTGGCATGTGACTTGCACGCTTTTTTTAATGTGTTGGCACATTTTGGAACGTAGGATTAAAAACAATCAAAGGCCACGATTAAAACATAGTGAAACCCTAGCAATTACAGTCACCGGCCGGAGATGACCTCCGGTCACCTTCTCCGGTCACACCTCCACCGTCTGCAACCTCCAATCTTCCAGAATTCCACAAATGATATACCAAAATGAAGAGGAAGTAAAGGAGAACATGGATCCAGTGATGAAACACACAAAAAGTTCATGAAATGAGAGAATCGAACAGAGGAAAGTTTGCCCTAACTTTTCAACTATGCCTCTAAAGGCCTATCAACTAGCCAGACAAGTTCTTGAGCTTATAAGAAGCCTCAAGAACCTGAAAACATCTTCAAATCATGTCTATAATGGTGGAAATTCGTACCTGAAGTTTTGTGACCTTGAGATACTCTTCAGAAAACCAGAGATCTTGTCTCTTCTACAATCTTCACTTGGCCAAATAAAGGCTGAGATGTAGAACTTGATGATGATTCAATGGAAGTGAGCGAAATCCAAGCTTCAAGAACAAATGCACTGTTGTGAAATTGAGAGAAACAAGGAAAGTGTTGAAGTGGAATGAGCAAGATGAGCTCGAAAATTCTTGGCAATGGTGATGTTGAGAGTAAAGCAGAGAGAGTTCTTTGGAGAGAATGTGAAAGAATGAAGTTGAAAAATGAAATTAGAGAGTGAGGTTTTGCTTTATAGTAAACTCTAACCATGGTTTAATGAGTGAGTTAACTGAGTTATGTGGAGTTAAATGAGTCATCCCTAACTAACTGAGTCAAGTTAGTTAGGGAGAGCAATGATATGGTGCAGCTGGTTTATGATGTGTTACCATGTTCTTGCTGCTAAACTTCTATAGCACGCTTCCAACCTTTCCCTCTTCATGTATAATTCGAGCAAGGGTGTGAGAGGTGCAGATATGTGTTGGTCTTAATGAGGCAGCACACATAAAACCTCTGTCATGTACTTGATGTATGTTTGAACCAAAATATTATGCAGCAAATCATCATGGTAACAGTGGGTGTTTGAGGGTGAATTTCTCCATGGTTAGTGAATGAAACAATGAAACATTGATGTCATTAGAAAGATGGTACATTGGGGAACAACATTGGTTTGCAAGTTGAAGTAAAATGAGGTCTCAAATATGCCTAAAAACAGCTATGAATGCATTGGTTCAAAACTGGTTGGTGGGCATGGCCAGAGGTTGGCTGGCATGGCAACTGGGCACACAAAATTTCAGCACAAACAACATGACTTTGAACCCTCCAAACTATCTCATAACTTGGTTAAATCAAAATTTTCACAACATCAACATTGAAGAGGACACTACAAGGAACAACTTTGATGTTGAAAAGTTTTTCATTTGAGGCCTTTAACCATGAGAAAAATGAGTGGACATTTGGCCCACCAACTGTTTGTTAAAATGATTGCGCGCGTGACCTGAAAATCTTGGTCATGACCTAGTTTTGAACCTACTTTCCTCCAACTTTGATCAATCATATCTCTCTCAATTTTTATCCAATGGAGATGTTCTACACATGGATTTGAAGCTTAAAACAAGATCTTTCATTGAGGCAGAGTGGATTTTTCATTTGGTGCTCCAAATTTAAATGGCCTTGGTTCAAATTCTGATGCAAAATGGCCAAAACTTGCTATTTTTAGTAACCCTTCTTCATCCAAAAATGGCAACTTTCCACATCTTGATTTTTTCATGATTCCTTTGGAGTTTCTTGATCAAATTTTGTACATTGGACATATGTAACATGAATTTCATGAATTTGGCCTCAAAAAGTCAAGAGTTGACTTTTTCCTCTGATTATTTGACTTTGCCCCAATTTCTCTGATTCTTGATCTTTCTTCCAATTGAACCACTTCTAAAACCAATTGAGATGCAATCTTCCACACATATACACTTAAGAACATGTAGAATACCATGACAACAAGCTTTGTCCAAAAAATCAAAGATTCCCTGATTTAATGGGAAACCCTAGTTTTGACCCCCTTTGGTTAGGAGGAAATTGCACATCTTCCAAATCCAAATTCCTCAGAGTATGTTGTGTATCCTCTTAAAGGATGATGAGAAATGCCACTTGAGAATGATTTTG
The DNA here is from genome assembly GCA_022829125.1 of Lathyrus tuberosus. Classification (NCBI taxonomy): domain Eukaryota; kingdom Viridiplantae; phylum Streptophyta; class Magnoliopsida; order Fabales; family Fabaceae; genus Lathyrus; species Lathyrus tuberosus. The sequence continues at coordinate 3,026,872 of JALAZF010000614.1, forward strand.
AATCAATGAGCTATCTCTTTTGAGGGTTTTCCTTCAATTTTTGAATCTCTTGCATAGTGAAAGATGTAGTGCTTCAATCTTCCATTGAATCTCACTTCCTTGAGGTTTTGGAAGATCAATTGAGATAGTATGAGACATGAGAGACCTCTTGGCTTGCCTAGAGCCAACTTGATTGACCTTTTTGTGCTTTGAATGATCCCTTGATTGTCCACCTTCCACCTGATCACATGCCCTGATGGTAAGAAGGATGCCATGCTTCATTTTTCTATGTTAAATGCAATGCAATGCTAATGAGATGGATATGATATGATAAATGATAATGCCATGCTATGATGCCAAAAGGGAAGAGCAAATTTTGGGGTATTACAGCTGCCCCTATTCAAGCGCTGTAGACCTGAATGCCTGAAAGCAATTGCTTTCGGACTTTCAAGGTATATAGTGATTGAATACCAAATATAACCAAAAATTTGCTCTGGATGATGAAGAATAACAGGGATATAAACCCAACGAGACTGCTGGATTGAGTCCTCGATGAAACGTCGGAGAGATCTGTCTTTTGAACGATGCCAGACGACTACTGGCTTGCCACGCTACTGGTGGACTTTAATACTGTCTTTTTGAACGACGCCAGACGACTACTGGCTTGCCACACTACTGGTGGACTTTAATAATGTCTTTTATGCAACTCCAGACGACTACTGGCCTGCCACACTACTGGTGGACTTTAATAATGTCTTTTATGCAACTCCAGACGACTACTGGCCTGCCACACTACTGGTGGACTTTGCAGCTTCGTGCCACCCGAAGATGGACTTTTGCCAATCCACTGTTGGACTTTTGCCACCCGAAGACGGACTTTTGCCAATCCACTGTTGGACTTTTGCCACCCGAAGACGGACTTTTGCCAATCCACTGTTGGACTTTTGCCACCCGAAGACGGACTTTTGCCAATCCACTGTTGGACTTTTGCCACCCGAAGACGGACTTTTTCCAATCCACTGTTGGACCTTTGCCACCCGAAGACGGACTTTTGCCAATCCACTGTTGGACTTTTGCCACCCGAAGACGGACTTTTGCCAATCCACTGTTGGACTTTTGCCACCCGAAGACGGACTTTTGCCAATCCACTGTTGGACTTTTAGCTGCTTTGCCACCCGAAGATGGACTTTTGCCAATCCACTGTTGGACTTTTAGAATATGCCACCCTTAGATGGACCTTTCGCCAATCCACTGTTGGACTTTTGCCACCCGAAGACGGACTTTTGCCAATCCACTGTTGGACTTTTGGAATTTTAAAATCGAATTACTCTCTGCCTCTGCGCCAGACATCTCTGCCGACTCTGCTGAGGAACCACAATCAATGATTTAATCTCGGAGACTCCTAAAAGGATAATATCTCTGCTGGCGAATGGATGAACAATCCGTCTGCTTCGAATTGTCAAGCTTGCCAAAAATAAATTGGACTTTAAGATATGAGGGAATAACGACTCTGGCAGGAATTATTCCATCTGTTTGGGGCTGGATTCTGGTCACAGCAACTCCGCTGGGGATGAGAATTTTTAAATGACGTCCTGCTGGGGAAATGAGCCATTAAAACTCTGCTTGGGGATTTATTCAACCCAAGATCCTTTATAGGGATTATCAACCTTCTGACCCGGCTAGGGAAAGGCTGTACCATCCTTGTTGAGGAATAGATTCTGTCGATCTGATAAACCTCTGCGGAGAGAACAACAACTCAGCTGGAAGTTGCTGACAAGATTCGATGCTGACCTCTGTGGGGATACCATGACCAGAGATACGATCTTGCTGGGTATCAGGGCTACTCTGCCAGGGATATGCAAATCCTGGTTAGAACATTCTACTGCAACTTGCTAGAAAGAGTCCTTAGAGATCTGTTGGGGAAACCCAAAGCAAATCCACAGTAGTCTGCTGAAGAATATGACTGTCAAGCTTAGGATGAGTACCACAATGCCCCATGTTAGGCGAGCTTTCCCTTTGGACAATTCCGTTGGGGATGACGAGTTTATAACAAACTCTGCTGGAGAAAACTGCTTTAAAGCGTCTCGTGTTGGGGAATGCCTTTTGAGAGAATTTTACAGAAGACCAACTGTCCTCAAACTCTACTGGGGGTGACCAACACTTCATGCTGGGGAAACAATCATGCCCCATGCTTGGACAACACAACAATTCGTCCCCGCAAAGGATGTCATAAGAGGATTTTACAGAAGATCTAGCCTCTTCAAACTCTTGTGACTTCGCTGGGGATAATGACCATCAGTTTCGGTGTCGACGAGACCACTCTTTTGGGGAACCTGTGACCGTTATCGATATAGAAAAGCTTGTAGCTGTTGGAAGTACTGAATGAGAGAATCGACTTAATAAGATGCAACGGTACCCAGTTGAACTTAATTCACTGATATCGACCCGTTATGAACAATCGTCGACCGAACGATGAACGCCGATCTCCTTACCCATAATTGCCCCAGTCTTTTGCGTGGGGTGATTTATTGCTGGTCTTGTGCTTAAAATCATCTGCACCTGCTACCTGCAACAAAAGAATATGCCCACATGCCCCGAATATTGCGTGGCTAGAATCCACCATCCGGGAGTATTCAACATTCGAAGTAATTTCAAATATTTTTTCTGCGCATGTTATTGCAAGGCTGCCATGTTTTCAAATGCAATGTTTTATCAACAATTAGGACGTTTTTGCAAACAAAGCAATAAAACAAAAATAGAAAGCTTTTTACTGAAATTCAATTTATTGACTGAGAGCCCAGAATAGGCAATTACATTTGGAAGCAATCCCTGGAAAGAGGTGATTGCTGAAAAATTGAGAAAAGAAACTATCCTAATGGCAATGTGAAAACGGAATTCCACTGAGTTTCCATTCTGTTATGACCAGTATGTCTTCAAAACTCCCCGACCTTGCCTTCTGAGGAATGATCAGACCGATTCCTATCCTTCAGAACGTCAGTTGTTCAAACGGTGATAGGGTACAGATAACTCAAACCGTAGTCATTCGCTTAAATCCCTCTTTTGTGTGGACCGCCCTTTCAGGTTTTCGATCCACCAGGATACCCTTTTTTGCCTAAGTTGCCCTTTCGGGTTTTCAACTTACCGGGTGTACAAAATTTTTTCAATTATATCCCTAATTTTTGCCCGAACCTTATTCTGTTTTTGGTTCGCCGGGATGCCCTTTTTTGCCTGGATTTTTTTTATTTTTATTATCCAGCGGGTCTATTCATGCGAAGTATTTTTTGACTACGTCCGAGTTGACAGGGGATGAAAAGTCTTCGCCATCCATGGTTGTAAGCAATAAAGCTCCGCCCGAAAAGACCTTTTTAACCACGAATGGACCTTCATAATTAGGAGTCCATTTGCCCCTGTGATCTGTATTGGGAGGAAGGATCCTTTTGAGTACCACATCTCCGACTTTATAAACCCGAGGACGCACCTTTTGGTCAAATGCCTGTTTCATTCTGCGCTGATATAGTTGCCCATGACATACAGCCGCCAATCGCTTTTCCTCAATAAGGCTCAACTGATCAAATCTGGCTCGTACCCATTCAGCTTCATCTAGCTTAACATCCATCATGACTCTGAGGGACGGAATCTCTACCTCAACCGGTAGCACTGCCTCCATACCATATACAAGTGAGAATGGGGTTGCCCCAGTGGACGTGCGTACCGACGTTCGATACCCATGCAAAGCAAATGGTAACATCTCATGCCAATCTTTGTACGTGACAACCATCTTCTGTACAATCTTCTTGATATTTTTGTTGGCCGCTTCGACCGCGCCATTCATCTTTGGGCGGTACGGAGAAGAATTGTGATGCTCGATTTTGAAGTCCCGGCATAACTCAGCCATCATCTTATTGTTCAAATTAGAACCATTATCAGTAATGATTCTTTCGGGAACTCCATATCGGCAAATGATATCCCGTTTTAAGAAACGAGCGACCACTTGTTTTGTAACATTGGCATAGGATGCGGCTTCAACCCATTTGGTGAAGTAATCAATTGCCACCAAGATGAAACGATGACCATTGGAAGCTGTAGGCTTAATCTTTCCGATCATATCAATGCCCCACATGGCAAACGGCCAAGGCGACGACATGATGCTCAACGGATTTGGAGGCACATGCACCTTGTCTGCATAGATCTGGCATTTATGGCATTTGCGGGCATATTTACAACAATCTGACTCCAATAATATCCCGATCTTAACAACTTTTTAGCCATTGCATGCCCTCCGGCGTGAGTACCGTAAGAGCCTTCGTGCACTTCAATCATCAACAAGTCTGCTTCATGTCTATCCACACATCTAAGCAGGACCGTGTCAAAATTTCTTTTATACAGCACGCCATCTTTGTTCAAGAAGAAACTACCAGCTAACCTTCTCAACGTCTTCCTGTCTTTGGACGATGCCCCTGACGGGTACTCTTGACTTTTCAAGAAACACTTAATATCATGAAACCATGGCTTGTCATCAGACGTTGCATCGACCGCAAACACAAATGCTGGTCTGTCAAGGCGGGATACCTCAATCTTAGGTACATGGTTCCATCCTTGCACTTTGATCATGGAAGACAGAGTGGCCAAGGCATCAGCGAACCTATTCTCATCTCGAGGAATGTGGTACAGTTTCACTGTTGTGAAAAATGTCAGCAATCTCCTCGTATAATCTCTATACGGCACTAGATTTGCTTGGTGCGTGTACCAACTCCCTTTCACTTGATTGATTACCAAAGCTGAATCACCGAATATATCAAGGGTTTTAATCCGTAGATTAATCGCCTCCTCGATCCCCATTATACAAGCTTCGTACTCTGCTTCATTGTTGGTGCATCCGAAAGTTATTCGGGCAGTGAACGGCATATGAACACCTTCCGGCGTGATAAGAACTGCTCCAACTCCGCACCCATTCATATTGACAGCCCCATCAAACATCAGACTCCATTTGGATTCAGGGTCTGGCCCCTCCTCCGGAAGTGGTTCCTCGCAGTCTTTAGCTTTGAGAAACATGATGTCTTCATCAGGGAAGTCAAACTTCATGGGTTGGTAATCATCAATCGGCTGTTGCGCAAGATAGTCGGACAAGATACTTCCTTTGATGGCCTTTTGTGAAGTGTACTGAATGTCATACTCTGTCAAGACCATTTGCCACCGTGCAACTCTGCCTGTCAATGCTGGTTTCTCAAAAATATACTTGATAGGATCCATTTTTGAAATCAACAAGGTCGTGTGCCTAACCATATATTGCCTCAATCGCTTAGCGGCCCATGCAAGCGCACAGCATGTCTTTTCAAGCATTGAGTATCGGGACTCACAATCATTGAACTTTTTGCTCAGGTAGTAAATAGCATGCTCCTTCCTACCTGTCTCGTCATGTTGACCGAGAACACAACCCATGGAACCTTCAAGCACTGTCAGATACATTATCAGCGGTCTCCCTTCAACTGGAGGCATTAGAATCGGAGGTTCCTGCAAGTATTCTTTTATCTTATCGAATGCCAATTGGCAATCGTCATTCCACCTGACCGTTTGATCTTTCCTTAACAATTTAAATATTGGTTCGCACGTGGCTGTTAGGTGAGATATGAACCTCGCAATGTAGTTCAATCTACCCAAGAAACCACGAACCTCTCTTTCTGTTCTCGGTTCAGGCATTTCTTGTATTGCTTTCACCTTGGCAGGATCAACCTCGATTCCTCTTTCGCTCACAATGAAGCCCAGTAACTTTCCAGAACGCACCCCAAACGTGCACTTGTTTGGATTTAATCTCAGACGGAACTTTCTCAACCTTTCAAACAGCTTTTTCAGATTAACCAGATGTTCCTCTTCTGTTCTCGACTTGGCAATCATATCATCTACATAACATTCGATCTCCTTATGAATCAAGTCATGAAACAATGTCACCATCGCCCGCTGGTACGTTGCCCCTGCGTTTTTCAACCCAAAAGGCATTACTTTATAACAATATGTACCCCACGGAGTAATGAACGTGGTCTTCTCCATATCTTCAGGTGCCATCTTGATCTGGTTGTACCCGGAGAAACCGTCCATAAATGAGAACACTGAAAATTGAGCTGTATTATCGACCAGCACATCAATATGAGGTAGTGGAAAATCATCTTTCGGGCTAGCTTTATTGAGATCTCGATAATACACACACATTCTCACTTTTCCATCTTTCTTCGGTACTGGCACGATGTTGGCTACCCATGGAGGATACTTTGTCACAGCAAGAAAACCAGCGTCCCACTGCTTCTGGACTTCCTCCTTAATCTTTAAAGCCATGTCGGGGTGAGTCCGACGAAGTTTCTGCTTGACTGGCGGATATTCTTCTCTCAATGGTAGCCTGTGCACGACAATATCCGTATCCAACCCCGGCATGTCTTGATACGACCAGGCGAAGACGTCAACATACTCGCGCAACATTTCCGTCAAAGTTTGCTTCACATCTGCTTGCAAGCTGGCACCAATCCTGATCTCTTTCTTGGCGTCCTTGGTACCAATATTGATGATTTCTACAGTCTCCTGATGAGGCTGGATGACCCTTTCCTCCTGTTTCAACAATCTGGCCAGTTCTTCAGGGAGTTCACAATCTTTCTCATCCCCTTCTTCGGCTTGATAAATCGGATTGTCAAAGTCATACATGGCCATATCAAAATCGTTATCAGTGGTATCCGGAGGATCAAGTCTGCATGAACGGGTTCATGCCTTATTTTAGAATTTATTTTTAAGCAAAACAAAAGAAAATGAAACATTGCCATTTTATATTTTTTGTGCAAAAATAAAAACTGAAAGACAGAGAACAAAATTTGATTGCAAAACGTCCTTTATTAATGATTAAACATTGCAAATGCAACCATGGTGGCCCTACAAATGAATCTATACGCCTTGGGCAGAGCGCAAGATTTTGTCATGCATTATGGTTAGAAAAAACAAAGAAAAATTACTCTGTCTGAAGAGTAACCCGGATGACTTCTTCAACGAACCAGTTTTGCACTTGTTGTCCCGAAGCATGAGGGCGTACCCAGTTGTCCAGGTCACAATTACTGTCAACACTATCCTCTGTGGCTGCACAAGACCGGTCCATGTAGATAATTCCCCCACTATTGAAAGTAATGGGTCCCCTGCTCCCCGCATCTGAAGTTGTAGAGGGATGATAACCAATACCAAATTTGTCTTCCTTCATTGGGGTCTCTATCAACCTGCCCCAACCTTGGGCGTTGCCTGCCCTGACGACCTCGACAGCTTGTTTGTAAGATGAAATGGAGGTACCAGCCCCAACTGGTACAGAAGAAGACTCAGGTGCATCGTCAATATTGACTGCTTCGAATGATTGGCACAGCGTCTCATGAATTTCCCCATCCATTTCAATGTACTTGAACGTGGACAAGTGACTCACAAAGATGTCTTCTTCCCCACACACTGTCACAACCTGCCCTTCAAACTCATACTTCAGCTTTTGATGTAGAGTAGAAGTAACAGCCCCGGCTCCGTGAATCCAAGGGCGTCCCAATAGGCAGCTATATGCAGGTTGTATGTCCATTACATGGAACGTGGATTTGAATACCTGTGGTCCAATTTGTACGGGCAATTCCACCTCACCAAACACAGATCGTCGGGTCCCATCGAATGCTCTGACCACCAATTCACTAGGCCTTAAGATCAAACCATCAACTTCCAGCTTCATCAATGCCTTCTTGGGCAAGACATTGAGTGACGAACCAGTGTCTACCAGTACATGAGATAACACTGCGCCCTTACACTCCATCGTGATATGCAAAGCCTTATTATGATTTCTTCCTTCAACAGTCAAATCTCTACTTGTAAAGCCCAAGCCATGGCTGACATTAACATTGGAGATTACGCCCTCGAGCTGATTAACAGTAATTTCTTGTGGCACGTACGCACTCTTCAACACTCTCAACAACGCCTGTCGGTGCGCATCAGAGCACAACAATAGTGACAGGATTGAAATCTTTGAAGGGGTCTGATTCAGTTGGTCCACAATCTTATAATCGCTTTTCTTGATTATCTTCATAAATTCTTCCATTTCCTTATCAAAAGTAATCTTTGTCTCTGCTTCAGGTGTAGGTGCACTTTCAACCACCTGTTTACCCTTATCCTTTGCTGCAGCTTCTACCTCCTTATCACTTCTCAAGGTTGGGGGAGCGAACAACCTTCCACTCCTTGTAAAGCCCCCTACGCCCCCTACGTTATCAACATTTGGGCTGACTGATGACTCAACTTCCTGTTTTTTACCTTCGTAATATACATCTGCCCCATAGTGCCATGGGATAGCTTTCGTGGATGTGAACGGAATTGGTCCTGGCACCGTGATAGTGACAGGACTGGGCCCTTCTGGCGCAACACTCGCCACGGGAACTGCATTGACCGGCATTTGAATCTCAGCGGGAGTGTAATAGATGGTCACGGTTGATATCTCATCAGTGTCTTTCACGACTCTGTCGAACTGTAGACATCCTTCATCGATCAGATTCTGTAAACCCATCTTCAACTTATCACAGCCGTTCTCCTGATTCATACACTCAAAGCAATCTTGATTACAGCCCGGGAACACCTGTCCCTTCAATAAACGATCTTTTACAACCAACAAAGAAGTTTTCACTTGACGGATATCTGTCACCAGATTCGATCTCCTCCCATCTTCAATAGCGTACACATTTGCTGCGCTATGATCAGGCATGGGATGCTGAGTAATATTAGGAGCGGGAGAGAAATTGATGGCTTTAGCATCAATCAAATCTTGTACTTTATGATGGAAAGCCCAGCATTTTTCAATGGAGTGCCCCTGAGCACCTGAGTGGAACTCACAACGAGCATTAGCATCGAAGTTAGGTGGCAGGTTTCCAGCAACCGGAGCTTTCATAGTACGGAGTTCTACCAACTTTAACTCGAGTAGCCGGGGCAACAGCGCGGCATAAGTCATAGGGAGAGGATCCATCTTACGATCCCTCTGTCTAGACCTTTGCTGGAAAAAAGGTTGTTGCTGTTGAACTTGTTGTTGGGGTTGTTGTTTCTGAACAGACGGTGTGGGGATTGTCACAGCATCTACTTGATAATAAGCTCGAGAACGCCCTCTGCCTCGTCCTCTAAACACAGCATTCGTATCACCTTCTCTTCTTTTCTGGTTACTAGCAAACGGTTTCTTCGTCCCCGAAGAGCCAGCCCCACTCACATCCTGGATCTTTCCAAGCTTTAACAGACTTTCTATTCTTTCTCCCGCAATCACAATATCAGCAAATCCAGTTGACGGACAAGCAGCTAATCTATCCAGATAGGCCCCTTGCAAGGTGCCCATGAACATATCTGCCATTTCTCTGTCTGATAAGGGAGGTTGAACCTGGGCAGCCATTTCCCTCCACCTCTGTGCATATTCTTTGAAACTCTCCTTGGCATTTTGTGACAATCCCTGCAATTGGGTGCGGTTGGGCGCCATGTCAATATTATATTGGTATTGCTTCAGGAACGCTTCTGCCAGATCTTTCCAATTCTTCACAGCAGCTCTATTCAACTTCATATACCAGGTCAAGGACGCCCCAGCCAGACTGTCCTGAAAATAGTGCATCCATAGCTTCTCGTCATCAGTATGGGCTGAAATCTTCCCAAAGTAAGCTTGAAGATGCGTTTGGGGACACGCATTGCCGTGATACTTATCAAAAGTAGGAGGTTTGAATTTAGGGGGAATTCTGACTCCTGAGACCAGCCCCAAGCTGGTAACATCAATACCCATAGAGTTCTTGCATTCTATGGCCCTGATCTTCTCTGCTAACTCATCATACCTTCGATCCCCTTGATTACCCACATCAGCATCCAGCAGAGTAAATTGGTCTTCCAGAGTATCTTCAAGAGTAACACCAGCATGCCTACCATTTCCATTACCCCGATTGTTACCACCAGGAGGAGGGTTACCACCGGGGGAAGGAATGCCATGTCCCTGTGAATTGTCATGATGATCACCTTCGGGCCCATTGTCGGGACGCTCTACCAGAAGCCTCAGTCTCTCCTGATTTTGCGCCATGCCAGTCATGAGGGTCATGAACTGGTCCATACGCGCCCTCATTTCAGCCAAATCACTTTGCACTTGATCCATGATTCTTACTTGATTCCTTCGCGTCGAATATCGGTGAATATGACTCTCCGCTATAATGCCTGAAACCAAATAAAGGTTAGAGACCCCGCAACGAGTACCTGAAAAGCAAGTAACAAAAATGCAAAATGATATGCAATGCCATGCAATGCCATGTTTGTCATTTCCGAGGTGCTTTATACCCTGATTCCAATCCCACCACAGAAATCTGAAGACCAGAAATTGTGATATAAAGAGACGTGTCGTGGTCATGTGCTTGTGTGCAGCTATCTGATAAGGAATAATTCTGAATAAAACTGCTCATACTCATTCAACGAAGTAATCAAGTATATTTAAGAAATGTTCAACCGCAAATGCAATACAAGGAAAAATGGATCCATCAACAAGCCTGATGGTAACCATTAACAACAAAATATAAGGAAAAGAACATCAGTCTGACAATTCCACACCCTTCAGCTTATCACTTGAGTATTTGATCTCCTCAAAAAGTATACGGGTACGCTGGTGATTCGGCTTTTCAATCATTTCTTTGATCAAGACATCCCTTTTCTCAAGAGCTTCAGTTAAAGAACCCATATGCAGCATCAGACCCTCGTCATCACACACTCCTTTGTGTCTCTTTATGCCAGCTTGCGTCTTGAGTATCTCCCTTTCTATCATGACTTCTTCAAGCTCTTTCTTGGTATTCCTTAGCTCACCTCTAGCTTCTTCTAGCTGTTCCTGACTCTTACCGAGGCTTTCCCGGTACTTTCTCCTCTGCTCATGTGCCTTTTTAAGCTCCTCGTCTTTAGTCTTCGACTGATCCTTTAACTCGGCATTTTCAATTCTGACTTCATCCCAAGCTTGACGAAGTTGAGCTAATGAATCCTTGCTTCGGGCTAAAGCCTGTTTTGTAATCTTGTGAGCCTGACTAGTGTCATCTGCTCCCAGAGTAAGTTTCCGAAAGTACCGAGCTCGGTCATCAAAATCTTCCTCTTTGTCAGCCAAGGTTTTTTCCGCTTTCAAGGCTCTCTTTTCCAACTCTTTGTTGTCAGCTAGAGCTTTCTGAAGACATCTGCTCATTCCAGAATTTTCTATCTGCAGCTCTCTGACCATTTTCTTCCACTTCTCACATTCTTCAATAGCCACCATAGTGGGTTGTTCTGGCTGTGCTGAACATAAAAGAGGTCCCCTTGAAAAGGGTAAAAGCAATTCCTTTACTTTCGTCTCAATCCACCTGTCATATTCAGGATAAGATCTACAATCTCCTTTTCCAAAAACTGCTTTTCCAATTTTGTGCTTATCTTTCCAAGCATTCACTACTTCTACCACCTTTGCATCTTTAGTTCCTGTAAAGAATAAGGATTCTTCCACATCTTGCTCTGTAGGAGGATATCTGGAAGCATACCCAAACTGTCGGATGGCCAAAACTGGATTATAATTAATCCCTCCTTTTCTGCCAATCAGAGGCACATTTGGAAAATTTCCGCATCTTGTGACAAGCTCTATTCTCAACAACCGGTGATCAAACCATACAATGTTATCAGCAGTTAAACTCATCAATCGTTTAGACCATTTCGCCACATCTTTGGTTTCCACAAAGACACCTGTCTGAGGCAAATGTTTGAAAAACCAATGACTCAGCAGTGGAGTGCAACAACTAACAGATCCTCCCCTCCTTTTCTCATTCTTGTAATGCACGGAATGATAAAAATCTCCTAACAAAGTAGGGACTGGATTTTTAAGGACAAAAACTCTCGTTGCTTGCATATCCACAAAGTCTTGCTGATTGGGAAAGAAAACTAGGCCATATATGCAGAGAGCCAGAATGGAATTGTAAACCGTCCAATTTTTAGCACTTGCAGCCTCTTGGGCCTGTCCAGCCAGAAATTCTAAATGAAATCCGCTAACTCCATTTTTACTGCTCACACCGCTCTTTATCAATGTCTGATCCATTTGTAAAGCAGCAGCAATTTCTTTTACGCTGGGAGAACTACCAGAGAAGAATGGTATTGCCGACGTGATCGGAATTCCCAAAATAAATGAGAATTCTTCCAGTGTTGGCATCAAAATGTAATTTGAAAAAAGAAAGCACCTCAACGAAGGCTCGTAGAACTGCAGCAGAGTGTGTAAAGCATCATGCTCATACTTGGTGATTGTACGGACCATCCCAACCAAATTCCCGTAGCTCTTCTGAAACCTATCAAGAATACCCGGACCAGCCATATCTATAACTTTGAGCAATGAATCCAAGACAGGATCTGGAAACTTGTAAGACACATTGTTCTTTCTCTCGGCGACGATCTCTGTTGAACCCATGGATTGGAATCAGAAATGTATTATGCACCTGAAAATGACAAACATAACTGTTATGATATGATAATGCAATGCAAAAGGGCATGTGATCAGGTAATCAAGTGTCGGTGTCTGTATTGAACTGTGTGCACTGTGTCTCTGTACTGAGTCTGGCAATATCTGAGATGAACACTTAAATCACTGTCATAGGATACAATGTCTGAAATCATCATAGAATCACAAGTAAGGTAGGTAGGAGGCTGGGTTTCCTGCAAACCTGTAAACATCCCGCCCATACTCACATGTGGTTCTTAGAAAATAAGGCTTGTCAGCTTCGGAGGTTTGAGAAGCAATAGCACATTCAGCCCGTAGGATACAATGCTATGCCAATCAAAGAGGTCGTCCACTGACTCCCCTTAGAAAATAAAAGTCATCCTATGCAAGTTCCAAAGTGGGCCCTCGGGTGCGAATGGGTTTGCCACAGAATGTGGTCTGCCATTGTCACCACTAAAAAGGGATATCTCCACTAAGGTCCTCATGATCGGTCACTAGAGTCGACAGCTCTCTAGATCTACATCCTGGAATACGCAAGATGCGCATGCCACGACGTGTCCCAAGATAGCCTCGTCTAGCTGTGAATTTCGTGAACACCCAACGCACTCCAAACGGCACGTAGGTCCCACTACTCTCCACTCTAATTCTAAGTGTATACTCAAGCCTGTGTAATGGGCTTATCTCTCAGAAATCCCATCCCGCCAAACAGAAAATAGCACAGTCCAGTATAGCATAATATATCATATGAAATGAAACTGCTAAAATACGGTAAATACAGTAATGTACAGTAAAGCAGTAAATAACCATACAATAAAACAGTAAATACAACACAACAGTAAACACCCAATGAAAGAAAAACAGACAAGCGCTAGGATTGACTCGCTTAGGGATCCAGAGATTCTGGACTCGTTATCCCCAGCAGAGTCGCCAGCTGTCGCTCCCGGGATTTTCATCCAAGTACAAACGCGAAAGTGGCACCGAACAGAGTCGCCAGCAATGTGTATTTATCCCAAGAGAGGGAAAGGAAACACCGCGTAAACCTGAGGGAAAGGAAAAGCATGGTCTTACGACCAAGAGAAGTGGGTAAGGGAGTCGGTTACGCGAGAGGAAGGTATTAGCACCCCCTCACGTCCATCGTACCCGATGGGATCCACGCTTGCTTGTCTCGATCAAAGGGTGTAAAGAAAGGAATACTGAGAAAGAACTGAAAAAGGAAAGGAGAAAGAGAAACAAATGTAGGGAAAATAAAAGAAGTGCTCGCATGGGCCCTACCCCACTGCCTACGTATCTCATCAGGAGCATGAGAATCAGAGCGACGTAGTTCCCCTCACTAGGGATGAATTGTTTGTGTTTTTCAGAGAACGGCTGACGTTCTAGCTCAGGTGTTGCAGGCTCGCTGGTCCGAGTGCGTTACCATCTTGCAAGAGAACGAGTAGAAGCGCGTTCGTGCGTTGAGAGTGAATGAGGTGAGAAAAGAATTCCCGAAGGAAAGACGTTATTGTTTGTTTTTGTCTTTTAAGAGTTTTTTCATTTGTTTGCATATGATAGTGTATCTGAATCTTAGTCATTGGAATGTGTACATCCTCACATTCCAAGATGGAATGGGTAAGAAAGCACACTAAGAGTGAAGAAGACCCCCACACTTAGTTCCAATTGTCAAGGTTCAAACACACTAGCATACTTGTGTTTATTAAGTGTTTTGTTGATTAAGAAATGAAGAAGTGTTTTTTATTATTTGCACCTTCAACAAGTATTGCATTTAAGTCCCTCATACAAGATCAAATGTTTAACACATTGACCCAAGATGGGCTATATGCTATACATTCTAAGATTATAAGAGAAGACCCCTTATAACCTTTTCTTTATATGAAAGGCCTAAATGCAATAAATGCCTACCTTTATTATATGTTTTGAATTTTCTTTGAGATGAGAAAAGAGACTCAAGGGAGGATAAAGGTAAAAATCTATATGGACTAAGACTCAATCCTAATTGATTAGTTAAGGGAGTGATCCTAAGGTTTGTGAGGTTTCAACCTAACGTCTAAAGAAAGAATGAATTAAACAATTCACTTCTAAAGTAGAAGATGAATTGTAATTCACAAAGGGAAAGTGATGAGTTATTAAAAGAAAGCACATAAGTGCTTAACAAAACATGGAATTGTAAAAGAGAAAGGATAGAAGTTGAATGTGGATTCCTTATCCACACTCAATTGAAACTTACCAAAGCCCCTACATGGTTGGCACAATCACTTATAAGTAAAGTAAGAAAATATAATGAACAAATCAAATTCAAACAAGTTGACAAACAAGGTGAAATGAGATTGAATGCTATACATGCTTCCAAGTCAGAATGTAACTCATATTTACACAACCTAATGTTATCCTAAATGGGCATACTAAATCATGCAAACAAAATCTCAATCCAACAAGAAGCAAAGAAGAAAAGGTGAAGTGATGTGAATGTGGTTCATACTTGTGAAACAAGTGACTTAAGGTGCAAGATAAACATCAAACATGCAAAGATGAAACCCAAATGTCACAATCAGAAGTCAATTAACATGCTATACATCCTCCAACAAAACCACAACTCATGGCACAAGTGCCTTCATGATCAAGCAAACCAAACATGAGGCATGCATTCACAAAATGAACAAGTTAAACTTCATGCTTCAAACAAATAGCAAACATGCTTCAAAAATTATGACTTTCACCAATCAAACACCTTAAACACATGCCATTAACATATCAAGTCCACAAGCAATGAATCAGAACCAAAGTCACTCAACAATTAGGTCAAAGTCCCATGGAAGTTTCATGCATTCATGCTCAAAGCAACACATCAAAAGTCATCCAAAAAAGACTTAAAAATCATCTCATAAATCTCAAACATACCTCAACATATTGTGACCACAATGCAAAAAGAAAGGCATCAAAATCATTTTTTATGATCAAGAACAAAAATGCACAAAATCATATGTCACATTAAGTATGCATGCAAATGGAAATTCAAAAGAAATAATGGAACAGGGGCAAAATGGTCATAAAATCAGAAAATAAAATCATGAAAAATTTCCTAAATGTTTTAAGAATACACATGAATTTTTGTAGAATTTTCCAATATCATTTGATATTTTTAAAAATCAATTATGAAACGTGTAGCAAAAATGAAAATAAAATATGAAATGCAATATGAATGGGGGTGCAACCATAGCAAATCCATAGTTCAATTCGTTTGGGCCTTAGAAGCGTGGGGTGTAAATAACAATCTGTCTTAGGTCCAATAAGCACGCAGAACATACTAACAAGCATGGAATCTCAGTCAACAAAATTGACTCACTCATGGCCATTGGATCAAGTCACAGTCAAACCATAGTCAAAGTAAACAACATCAACGCGCACATGTGAATGTCCACACTCCCTATCGTGTACCATGCCATACAACGTTTAAGTGAGTTCAGAAAATTGGCATGTGACTTGCACGCTTTTTTTAATGTGTTGGCACATTTTGGAACGTAGGATTAAAAACAATCAAAGGCCACGATTAAAACATAGTGAAACCCTAGCAATTACAGTCACCGGCCGGAGATGACCTCCGGTCACCTTCTCCGGTCACACCTCCACCGTCTGCAACCTCCAATCTTCCAGAATTCCACAAATGATATACCAAAATGAAGAGGAAGTAAAGGAGAACATGGATCCAGTGATGAAACACACAAAAAGTTCATGAAATGAGAGAATCGAACAGAGGAAAGTTTGCCCTAACTTTTCAACTATGCCTCTAAAGGCCTATCAACTAGCCAGACAAGTTCTTGAGCTTATAAGAAGCCTCAAGAACCTGAAAACATCTTCAAATCATGTCTATAATGGTGGAAATTCGTACCTGAAGTTTTGTGACCTTGAGATACTCTTCAGAAAACCAGAGATCTTGTCTCTTCTACAATCTTCACTTGGCCAAATAAAGGCTGAGATGTAGAACTTGATGATGATTCAATGGAAGTGAGCGAAATCCAAGCTTCAAGAACAAATGCACTGTTGTAAAATTGAGAGAAACAAGGAAAGTGTTGAAGTGGAATGAGCAAGATGAGCTCGAAAATTCTTGGCAATGGTGATGTTGAGAGTAAAGCAGAGAGAGTTCTTTGGAGAGAATGTGAAAGAATGAAGTTGAAAAATGAAATTAGAGAGTGAGGTTTTGCTTTATAGTAAACTCTAACCATGGTTTAATGAGTGAGTTAACTGAGTTATGTGGAGTTAAATGAGTCATCCCTAACTAACTGAGTCAAGTTAGTTAGGGAGAGCAATGATATGGTGCAGCTGGTTTATGATGTGTTACCATGTTCTTGCTGCTAAACTTCTATAGCACGCTTCCAACCTTTCCCTCTTCATGTATAATTCGAGCAAGGGTGTGAGAGGTGCAGATATGTGTTGGTCTTAATGAGGCAGCACACATAAAACCTCTGTCATGTACTTGATGTATGTTTGAACCAAAATATTATGCAGCAAATCATCATGGTAACAGTGGGTGTTTGAGGGTGAATTTCTCCATGGTTAGTGAATGAAACAATGAAACATTGATGTCATTAGAAAGATGGTACATTGGGGAACAACATTGGTTTGCAAGTTGAAGTAAAATGAGGTCTCAAATATGCCTAAAAACAGCTATGAATGCATTGGTTCAAAACTGGTTGGTGGGCATGGCCAGAGGTTGGCTGGCATGGCAACTGGGCACACAAAATTTCAGCACAAACAACATGACTTTGAACCCTCCAAACTATCTCATAACTTGGTTAAATCAAAATTTTCACAACATCAACATTGAAGAGGACACTACAAGGAACAACTTTGATGTTGAAAAGTTTTTCATTTGAGGCCTTTAACCATGAGAAAAATGAGTGGACATTTGGCCCACCAACTATTTGTTAAAATGATTGCGCGCGTGACCTGAAAATCTTGGTCATGACCTAGTTTTGAACCTACTTTCCTCCAACTTTGATCAATCATATCTCTCTCAATTTTTATCCAATGGAGATGTTCTACACATGGATTTGAAGCTTAAAACAAGATCTTTCATTGAGGCAGAGTGGATTTTTCATTTGGTGCTCCAAATTTAAATGGCCTTGGTTCAAATTCTGATGCAAAATGGCCAAAACTTGCTATTTTTAGTAACCCTTCTTCATCCAAAAATGGCAACTTTCCACATCTTGATTTTTTCATGATTCCTTTGGAGTTTCTTGATCAAATTTTGTACATTGGACATATGTAACATGAATTTCATGAATTTGGCCTCAAAAAGTCAAGAGTTGACTTTTTCCTCTGATTATTTGACTTTGCCCCAATTTCTCTGATTCTTGATCTTTCTTCCAATTGAACCACTTCTAAAACCAATTGAGATGCAATCTTCCACACATATACACTTAAGAACATGTAGAATACCATGACAACAAGCTTTGTCCAAAAAATCAAAGATTCCCTGATTTAATGGGAAACCCTAGTTTTGACCCCCTTTGGTTAGGAGGAAATTGCACATCTTCCAAATCCAAATTCCTCAGAGTATGTTGTGTATCCTCTTAAAGGATGATGAGAAATGCCACTTGAGAATGATTTTGAATCAATGAGCTATCTCTTTTGAGGGTTTTCCTTCAATTTTTGAATCTCTTGCATAGTGAAAGATGTAGTGCTTCAATCTTCCATTGAATCTCACTTCCTTGAGGTTTTGGAAGATCAATTGAGATAGTATGAGACATGAGAGACCTCTTGGCTTGCCTAGAGCCAACTTGATTGACCTTTTTGTGCTTTGAATGATCCCTTGATTGTCCACCTTCCACCTGATCACATGCCCTGATGGTAAGAAGGATGCCATGCTTCATTTTTCTATGTTAAATGCAATGCAATGCTAATGAGATGGATATGATATGATAAATGATAATGCCATGCTATGATGCCAAAAGGGAAGAGCAAATTTTGGGGTATTACAGCGACCACCAGGCCATGGGGCTATGTCAAGCGGATGGTCACCTTTGGGAATGATGACACTGCCCGACAAGTCAAGACCTGTTTCCTATAAGTGGACTGTCCTTCCCTGTACCAGTGCATCCTGGGGAGGACAACTCTGGCCGAGCTCACGGCAGTACCATCTACAGTGCATTTGAAGATGAAGTACTACACCACCCGAGGTCGGGTCATCATCATCCACGGGGATATCAAAGGTGCAAGGAGGTGCTTCGAAGCTGCAACCAAGGGCCTGAGCTCGATCAACATCAAGCCCAAGGCCGGAGAGAAGTCAACCCCAGACGTAGTGCAGAAGCCACTCCCTCACGTCAATGCAGTGGACCTCAACAGTCGTTTCCCCGACAAGCAAGAAGAAGAGGGAGCAGCGGACAACAACCTCCCAGCTGAAGGCAACGGGCAGTCTCTCCACCCAATATGCCCCATCCCAAATGGAGACTTCGAGCTTGTTACCCTCGGAGATGATTCAGATAGGAGCGTGAAGATTAGCACCGGGATCCCCGACCTGTTTTGTTCGCGTGGAGCGCGTCAGAGATACCTGGTGTTGCGGTGAGAATCGGATATCAAGCTATTAATTAACTTGAATCACAAAACTTTGAATTTCACCATCGAGCTTTACTTTATCCAAAGGAAAGGGTAAAGATCGAAGAAAACTCTAATTATGCTATGTAAAGACACAGCTAAGAGATCTAAGGTTCGGGGGTTGGTTATACCTAAGGAAGGTGTTAGCATCCTAAGTATCTGTAGTACTCTATAGGAACCTCTTGTTTGTATTTGTGTTATGTTATGCTTGCTTGCTAAGGAAACTGTACTAGAGGTAAAGGTAAAAGACCCATGGTAAAGACCTAATGGTATATATACTAAGTATGCTCGCCAAGACGTCGCATCTCGTGCCTACGTATCCTAATAAGGACGGAATCAGAGCATTCGTATTTCAACTCACTAAGGGTGAGGAACTCATGACTATGGTCAAGGTTCCAAGGGGATGTAAGCATTCATGAACATGACACTTACATGGAGTGCGGCGACTCCGAATCTAAGGCTAGATCAAACGGGGAAAGTAAGTGTTCATCAATATGACACTTACATGGAGTGCGGTGACTCCAATCATAAGGCTAGGGTAAAGGGTAAGGTAAACTAGTCTTGATCGCACGGCGGAGTGAGATAAGGGAGGTTAGCTATTAGTTGTTAGTGGGTTAGAGGGCTCGACAAGATATCGCATCTTGTGCCTACGTATCCTGATTAGGAATGAGGAATCAGAGCCTCCGTAGTTCGCCTAACTAAGGATGAGGAACTCTTGATAATGATCAAGGTTCCAAGGGGAATGAGTATTCATGATCATGATACTCACATAGAGTTCAAAAACTCTCTAAATCTAAGTTTAAAAACTAACCTAAAGGTTGACTTTAAACAAAGTCAAAAGAGGGAAGTGAATACTCATTATGATGAGAATCCCATAAAGTTTAAGAACTCCAAACCTGACTCTAAGTTACAAAGCAAAGATGACTCTCATAAGGCCAAGGGAAATGATCCTAATAAGGTCAAGGGAAGGAACAACACTATCCTAGGAAATGACTTATAAGTCCACAGAGGAGACTCCTTTCCTTTGGAATTGGGAACGAAGATTGATCGATACTTAATCCAAAACTGGCACCAAAAGCTTCGAACCTACCAAGGATCAAATTAAAAATCGAAACTCAAGAACTAACCGAAATAAAATCGAGGGTTGATTTAAGAATCAAAGAAAATCTAATTGAGAAAATAAATTAAAAACTAATTAGAAACTAATTAATAAATTAGATTAAAATCTACTTGGAAACTAATTTAACAACTTAATCACAAGTTTAATTACTAATTAAAATAAAATCTAGTTAAAACTATTTATTAATCAAAAAATTAATTTACTAATCAAAACCTAATTTACTAATTAAAATAAAAACTAGTTAGAACTATTTACTAATAAAACCTAATTACAACTACATTGCTAACTGAAAAAAAAAACTAATTAAAACTAAGGTGTGGAATTTGAATCAAGGTGTAATTAATGGGTCAGCAAAAACGACAATAGGCCCACCCAAAGAAATACCAGGCGGGTTATTGTAGGGATATGGGTCGGTTTGACCCAATTCAAGTCACTTATGCTAAAAGAGAATAACCCTAAATGCACAAGAAAAGAAAAAAACAGCGGATGGAGGAAACCTGATACACTAACTCACAAACTCTATTCCCTCTTTCAGAAAATGTTTCTCAAAAGGCTCTCTCTTTCAAAGCTACTGCACTTTCTTCAATCGCTCCTCGCCTCCTTCTTTCCTCGCGATGAATTGCTCTCCCTCCTTTAAGGCTGGCAATGAACCGAACCAACTCGAAAATAGTTTGGAACTCGGTTCGACAATTAAATCGTTGAACTAGGTTCATGAACCAAATGAGTTGAATATGAGCGAAAAACTAAGTTCGTTAACTAAATGAGCTGAACTTGAACTATACATAGTTCGATTCGTTAGGTTCATGAGTCAACTCGATTATATATGAGAAGAATTATATTGTCTTTAAGAGTAGGTTTAAATATTTACTCCAAATCTTAACTATATATTGTCTCTTCCGTACTAGTTATGGCAATAAAACTGACAATTGCATTTAGAGTTATCCTTGTTGGAGGCATTATGACATTTGTGAAAATAACACGTGTAATGAAGGTTGCAAGTGTTGTAATCATTTTGTGATGAAAATGTATCAATTTTTAGTAATTTTTGGTGTACTATTTCATTAAATTTGTAAGGTTCCTAAATATTTAGATGAAGTTGTGGATTTTTGAGACAATTTAAACTCTAATTGATTAGTTTTTAAATTAGACTTTTAAATGTATCTCTTGAAAGTTGTGTAGTTTTTTAATTAATAGATTTTTAAGACAATTAAATTCCAATTTGATTAACATTTTCTTTTTAAAAATCATTAATTTAAAAAGTCAAATATTTAAAAAAAATAGACTTAAAAATGACCTTTAAGTCCGTGAAGCAAGCGAGTTGAACCTAATGAGATGAACATAACAAGCTGAACCGAACTGTCCGTGAACTTATAACGAGCCGAGTTTGAGCTTAAAAAAAGTTCGTGTCAAACTCGAACCGAGATTTGAGCTTAACCAATTCTCAACGAGTCGAGCTGAGCTGAGGCAAGTTCGGCTCGACTCGACTCATTTCCAGCCCTATGGCATCTGTTCCTCTTGAAGAATTGGGTTGTTGTTGTTGTTTATCCTAACGACGGGATTTTTGCGTGGCGGATTAATGTCAGTTTTGTTCACTTCTTCTATTCTGTGATTTTAGCCGAGAACGGGTTGTTGAGTTGTGTTGATGGGAGATGTGAATCGTTTGATGGTGAAGAAAGTGTGGTGGTCGAGTTGAAGAATGGCTAGAGTTTGTGTTGGTTTCGTGTCAAGTGGGAAGTATGTGGAGGTGGAGGTCTATGAATTGAAGGTGTGTGGGTTCAGAAGAAGAAAATGATGAGTGAAGTGTTTGCTCTGGTCTTTGTCTTTGTCACAAGTTTTTAGAGGGTTATGCGGTTCTGCAAAAAGTGGTTGAGGGAGTTTTTGATGTGGTTTGAAACATGTTTGAGATTTCATGTATGTTGCTACAAATTTCATGAGAAATGTTATTTTTTTATATGTTGTTTGTTCTGGTCAGATGAGGTGATAGGAGAGAACGAGTTTACTTGAATTGAATAGAGAGTAGAGAATGAGAGGGTAAGGTTACTTCTGTGTATACCGATCCCTTTTGTTTTTTTATTCGATTCCTCTCTTCTACTCTTTCACAATAATATGTTGTTTTTCTTCTGAGTTGTCTGTGGTTTCTTTCAATGTGCAGGGGTATGAGTTGGTTTTGTCCGCAGGGTGTACGGTTTGTAGGCTGACTGGGAGTTTTGGTGAATAATTTTTGTGGAGATCACAGCTTGGCAGTACTTGTACAAATCGTTGTTAGCTTAGAGCTTTGTCTTGGTGGCTGGGAGTGTTGTCTTCTGTGTGTTGCAGGCTGTGAAAAAAATAGGATTTTGGGGATATGGCTTGGTAGCATCTGGTAGTTGTTGTGCGGGTTTGTACAGCAAGTTATGGTTTGCAGTGTGTTGTCACATAGCCGGTTTTATGGGAGAGCCTTGCGTTTGGACATGGTGTATAGTCTGAATGTTGTACGGTTTGGAGTGAAAGAAGGTAGCATAAGGCTTTTGTAGTGATGTCCCGCATGGCTTGGCTGCTACTTTATAGTAGGTTTTGGTCTAATGTGTGTAACACCTCAAAATTTGCCCTCATGCTTTTAACACTAACTGGCTTATGTTTCATTTCATTCTTGCATTATCATCTTTGCATATCATTGGCTCTTAGCATGGGATCAAGGCATCTGAGTCAAGTCCAATGAGCCTTGAGCCTCAAGAGATCTTAAAAGATCCATCACCTTATCATGAGATCAAGCTTGACAAGAAATCCCAAGGGAATCACACTCTCCTAACATGATTGTTCGAATTGGGGTTTTGGACTTCTTGAGTTTAACACCCAATGGGCAAGATCTTTGAGCTTTTATCATCACCAAATGGCATATCTTATCATTGTTTGAGAGGATACACCTCATACTTAGAAGAATTTGGATTTGGAGGATGCGCTGATTCCTCCTAGACTGAGGGCACCAAAACTAGGGTTTGCCATAAAATCAGTTTATTTCTGATTTCTTGGGCAAGACTTGATTTCATGGTATTCCTCATGTCCTTAAGTGTCTAAGATTGAAGGATTGTCCATCAAGTTAGTTTAAAAGGGCTTCAATTGATCAATTGATTGAAAATCAGGAGAATTGGGGAAAAGTCAACTGTGCAGAGGAAAACGTTAACTCTTGACTTTTTTAGGTCAATTTCATGTTTCTCATCTCAAATATGATCATTGGTGAAGATTTGATCAATAATTATCAAGGGATTCATCAAAAATTAAGAAATGTGAAAGGTTGCCAAAAATAGAAATTAGGGTTTCCATTTATGGCAAGTTTTGGCAAGGTGAGCACCCAACTTTAGGGCATTCTTTTTCTATGTTCAAAGCACCAAATTGAAAGTTTATGGAGTCCTATCAAAAGTTCACATTCCAAGCTTTAAAACCATACCAATAACACCTTCATTGGATCAAAATTGAGAGAGATATTGAAATTCTGGTATCAGACGTGTGATGTTAAGGTGCGATGTCACAACAACACACTCTGTACAATGGACAAAATAAACAGCAGAATAACACACCAAATTATTCACCCAGTTCGGTCTAACTACCTACGTCTGGGGGCTACCAAGCCAGGGATGAAATTCACTACTTGTAGAATTAATTTACAGACTCAACAACCCAGTTGAAAATCTCCTAAACTTAATTCCTACTAGTGACTTTCTACCTAAGAAACCACTTAGATATGAGAACGCTACTCAATCCCTAAAAACAATACTCGAGGAACTCCCTCTTTGAGCAACCTTGATCTTACTTCACAACTTTGATCAAGTAATAACTCTCTATTACTTCACAGCTTCTAAGAGAGGACAGAAAACGACTCACCAATTCAACCTAGAATGGTGTATACAAAACTCATACAATATACTCAAGACACTCAGTCTATTGCTCTTGATCTTCTCTCTGTATTTCTGTACTTTTTCCTTTGGTATTGTGCGCTTTAAATAGCAACCTGAATTGGGCTTGGACCTCTACAATATCTGACATGATTTGTTATTTAAAACTGAATATTTAAAACAGATTTTCTCCTAAAATCTTTTTAAATCTTCAACCTTTTAAATCTCCTACAAATCTGCACCAGATCTCCTATGCAGCGAAGAATATCTAACCCAAGATATTCGCATCCAATGAGACAGCTTGCTCTCCACAATTCCAGCTAACACGCAAACCCTAACATCACAACCTGATGTTACTAATTCTGTAGATCTAATGTCACAACATCGCCTGTGACATCAGACATCCAAACTTCAGCAATTTAAATACTTAACACAGCCCAGTGTTAAGACTCAATGTTGCAACATCACCACCTTGACATCAACATTGAACATACTTTGTTTTACCAAAATTCCAGCCAATCCAAGAACTAACAATCTCCCCCTTTGGCTAATTTTGGCTAAAACAATCTCTGCACTCTGCACCTTCAGAGACTTCAGCAACAGAATAAAACTTCAATGATTTTGAAATTTCAAGCAGCAGCAGCATCATCATAAAAACTTCATTATGCTGCAGCAACAAAACAGCTACAATCTTCAACCAGCTGCACATATTTCAACATTAGCAGCAATGAGCACTCCCCCTCATTACTCCCCCTTAATTTCTGCACTATAACATCAGCAATCAGCTCATTAACTTCGACTTCAGCCAACAACTCTTTTGACAGCATTTGTACTCTTGGACTTTTGGCTTTCTTTCTTTGGCTACTTCTCCCCCTTTTTAGCCACAATTAGACAAGCTTCAATCAGAAGCCCTATTAACTACAGTTAGTACATCCTAGCTCTCATTGTTAGCCTCACAGTTAGTAACCAGGCAAAACAAATCATAGAATAGAAAACAAAAAAAAGGTGCATATAACACCACAAAATTCAAATTACATAACCGACAAACAAGTGCAAAACAACAAAAAAAACTAAACTATTATCTAATAACAGCAGATGGAAGTTAGTCTTCATCTGAGCTGGTACCATCAGCATCTTCATCACCTTCATCTGACCCGGAATCCTCAGTATCGCCATTCACATTATCTTCTCCCTGTTCCAAGTCTTTGATCTTCTGCTCAATCTTCATTTTCCTAACAGTGCTAGTACTGATAACCATATCAAGATCCTTGCAGGTTGCCTTCAGTTCTTCAATTAGCTCAGATTTTGTACTGACCTTCTTAACTCCAGAACTTGATGTCATAACAATGTCTGGAACATGATTCCCAGCAAATAGTTTGGGATGCAAAGATAAAGCTGACTCCCTCTTACATGCTACCTCTGTACTCGTTAAGATTCCAGGATGTTGATCTAAGATCATTCCACAGATAAGGGAAGGGAATGATATAGGCATCTTGATAGCATTGGTGGCACCATGCTTCACCACTTGATCAAATATATAGCTTCCATAGTTGAACTTGATCTTTTTCCCAACAGCATAGATGAACCTTCCTAATCCCACAGTTATGGTGGTTTTATGATTAGTAGGTACCCAGTTAGCAGCACTAATTCTGTACAGAATAGCATACTTGATACTGAGTTTGCTAGCTGTCAATTTATTTTTTTAGTGGCCACACCTTAACTTGAGTGGAAGTGATTTCTCTACACACTTCATTATCAGTCACTTCCAGCTCACATCCCTCTTGTTCATATCTTCCCAAATATTTATTAATGGTACTAGGAGAGAAGTCAATACACTGCCCCCTAACAAACACCTTCATGTAGTTCACACTTCTATTGTCAGAAATGTCTATGGGGATGTTGACAACAAATTCCTTAACAAGTCCACTATAGCACTTAGAGAATCTGGTCACAGTCTTCAACAGTCCAGCAACATGAATGAGGTCCATAATTTCTTTCATCTCCAAAACATCCTTTCCAAACTCCCTTTCCAGAGCTAATCTCCTTTGGCATACAAATTTCCACAAGGGAGCACTGCTAGCATAATGAAAGGATATGTTGTCCACTGGCACTTCAGGGACCTTATCAGAGATTCTTTTAAAAATGGTCTTTCTGACTGGTGTGATGTCATGGACATCTTCCTCAACATCATCCTCAGATTCAGATTCTTCTCTAATCTTTCTCTTTTTGGAGGGTGTAACAACCTTGCTCCAAGGTTTTGTGGGACCAACAACAGTTTTCTTCTTGCCATCAGTAGACTTCTTTGGAGAGGATTCATCAGTCTTTCCTTTACTTGTCTTTAGTCTCTTGGCAATACTTGGAACAGCATTTCCAATGACTTCATTATCAGATAAATCATCCACATTGATCACATTCTCATTATTTTCTTCTCCAGGAGTAGTTCTAACATTAATGTCCTCATGCACATCATCTTCTTCCCCTCCTATTTCAGAATCTTTAATGACAGACATAGCAAGTCTATGAAGATCAGACTCATCTCCTTGCATGTCTACCTTTTCTGCCGGCATATGATTCAATGGTATAGAAATCCCTTTCACAGGTATACCTTTGTCCAGTATTTTGGTAGCTAGATTCCCCATACTCTTGTCAACATCAAACTTTTCTACCACAGTTTCAGACGTGGATGACCTAGGTGATGATTTATCACTAAATAGGATACTCGTAACAAGCTTCTTTGTTTCAGTGTTTTTAAAGGTAGTTGCGGCCCTTTTAGAAGCAAGTTTAGAAGGTCTAGGTTTACCTGACTCTGGGAGCATTACCGAGATGGGTTGTATATTCAGAGCTTCGTCTTCAGAGTACTCATCTGTAGAAACCCTAGCTTTATTCCGCGATGAACTTTTTGATGGAGAAGATGTCTGTTTTGACATGGTTCCTTTGAGACAGTATAGGTTGAGATGATTCTTCTTGTTGAAGGAGACGAACAGACGGGAGATATGAGTTTTGTTGGATTGTGATTTTGCTATAATAGGAAATGAGGGTCTGAGGTAAGGCGCCAGATTTTGTGTATTTTTTAAAGACCAATCAATTTGTTTCTCCCCCCAAATAAGCTTTCCTTTTACAAATTTGAAGGGATTCAACTTAAGAGTACTTAACTCTAACAGCCTTTCACACTTGATGTCACAGTCATCAGTCTTAACATCGATAGATGGACTGACTTGTATAGGTATCCATAGATAACAGTTATCTCTGGACCTGACTCCTTTCATGATCACTTCATCCTTTTCGTTTGTCACCAGACACTCATCCTTGGAATAGCTGACTTTGTAGCCTTCATCACATAGCTGACTTATGCTAATCAGATTAGTCTTCAACCCTTGGACAAGGATCACACTATCAAGAGTAAGACCATCAATATTCTTCACTCTTCCACTTCCTTCTACTACTCCTTTTTCTCCATTGCCAAACACAACCTTATTTGCATGGCAAGGATTAAACTCCACTAACTGCTCCTTTGATCCAGTCATGTGCATAGAACATCCACTGTCAAAGTACCATGCATCCATGGCAAAATGTCCATCTGAGGTATGAGCCAATAGACACGTGACCTGAGCTTTAGGAACCCATTGTTTAGCAACTTTAGATCTGACCTCCTTCTGTCTGGTTTGAGGAACTGAATTTGGATAACCATAGAGCTTGAAGCACGAGGACTGCATATGTCCAACCCTGCCACAATAGAAACATCTTACTCTGTCACCTCTAAAGTGGTTAAATCTTTTGCCACTTTGATGATAATGTTGTGGCTGCCACCCATAATGTTTTCTCCTTCTTCCATAGTTGGATTGTCTTCTTCTGTACTGAGGATGATGTCTTCTAGACTGTCTCCTATGGTGATGAGGCTTCCTTCTTCCATAGTGATGAGGCACAGCATTGTTGTATCCATATCCATACCAGTTTTCCTGATGTTGAGACATCTGATGAGACATGTTCTGTTTGAACCTTGCAGCTTGCATGCTATTGTGATATTGGGGAGGCATATATTGACTAGCTCCTTGAGGCTGCATCTTCCTCTGATGGGGACCATTCTTTTTCTCAACATTCTGAGGCTGAACAACCTTCTTAGGGGTAGGATCCTGTCTCTTTGTTTGAGACATTGGTTGGGACACCTCCTCCTGTGTTCCTGAAGTGCTTGCTTCAGCAGAAACCTTTTTCTCAGCCACAAATCCTATACCTGACTTATCACCAGGAACCTTTTCTGTCTGAAGGATCTTATCAAGTGTGTCTGTACCACAGCTCAGCATCCTAACAGAATTGGTCATTTGATCAAGATGAGCTTTAACTAGTACAACTTCATTTTCCATATCAGCTTTTTCATTCTCAAGCTGAGCAATCTGTTGCTTGTGGCGCTTGTTTTCTTGACAAATCTCAGCACTTTTTAAACACAACTCTTGATAAGTAGATGCTAACTCCTCATACGTTATTTCTCCATCACTAGAATCATCATCAGAAATAACAGTTCCTGTTAAAGCTCTAACATGCTTTGCTGACTCACCTTCACTTTCACTATCAGAGTCAGACCAAGAAACTGTCATGCCCTTCTTTTGCTTTTTCAAGAAGGTGGGACACTCTTTCTTAACATGTCCATACCCTTCACACTCAAAGCACTGAACTCCTTTATCTTGGGCAGTTTTCTCTTCATCCTTCTCTTTTGATTTGCTGATGTCAGAAGATATGTTCTTGACATTAGGCTTGTAGTTATTGTTCCACCTTTTTAACACTTTGTTGAACTGCCTTCCCAACATAGCAATGGCTTGAGACAAATCTTCCTGAGAATCATTATCTTTGACTTCCTTAGCTTCTGTAGGAGTGGAGACCAAAGCAATACCCTTGGGCTTCTTTTATGGTTCTTCTTCATTCAAACCAAGCTCAAAAGTTTGAAGAGATCCAATGAGCTCATCAACTCTCATCTTGCTGATGTCTTGAGCTTCTTCAATAGCAGTCACCTTCATCTTGTACCTCTTAGGGAGGGACCTAAGAATCTTCCTTACAAGATTTTCTTCTGACATTTTCTCTCCAAGAGCACTAGATGCATTGGCCAGCTCAAGAACACTCATGTGGAAGTCATGAATAGTCTCATCTTCCTTCATCTTCAGACTTTCAAACTTTGATGATAGAAGCTGAAGTCTAGACATCTTTACTCTAGACGTTCCTTCATGTGTAGCCTTCAAAATATCCCATGCTTCCTTAGCAACTTCACAGGTATTGATTAACCTGAAGATATTCTTATCCACTCCATTGAAAATAGCATTTAGAGCTTTGGAATTTCCAAGGGCAAGCTCATCTTCTTCCTTGGTCCATTCTTCTTCAGGCTTTGGCTTTGAGGTACCTTCTTTATCTTTGCCAGCATCATCTTTCTCACACACAACAGGTGCTTTCCACTCTTTAATAATAGCCTTCCAAGCCCTGCTGTCCAAGGATTTTAAGAAAGTGGTCATCCTTGGCTTCCAATAGTCATAATTGGATCCATCCAAAATAGGGGGTCTGTTGACGAATCCTCCAACTTCTTTGTCCATCTTTACACCAGAAAGTAACTTCCCTAGATCTCACCCAGAGACAGACAAGATGCCTGCTCTGATACCAATTGAAATTCTGGTATCAGACGTGTGATGCTAAGGTCCGATGTCACAATAACACACTCTGCACAATGGATAAAATAAACAGCAGAATAACACACCAAATTGTTCACCCAGTTCGGTCTAACTACCTACGTCTGGGGGCTACCAAGCCATGGATGAAATTCACTACTTGTAGAATTAATTTACAGACTCAACAACCCAGTTGACAATCTCCTAAACTTAATTCCTACTAGTGACTTTCTACCTAAGAAACCACTTAGATATGAGAACGCTACTCAATCCCTAAAAACAATACTCGAGGAACTCCCTCTTTGAGCAACCTTGATCTTACTTCACAGCTTTGATTAAGTAATAACTCTCTATTACTTCACAGCTTCTAAGAGAGGACAGAAAATGACTCACCAATTCAACCTAGAATGGTGTATACAAAACTCGTACAATATACTCAAGACACTCAGTCTATTGCTCTTGATCTTCTCTCTGTATTTCTGTACTTTTTTCCTTTGGTCTTGTGCGCTTTAAATAGCAACCTGAATTGGGCTTGGACCTCTACAATATCTGACCTGATTTGTTATTTAAAACTGAATATTTAAAACATATTCTCTCCTAAAATCTTTTTAAATCTTCAACCTTTTAAATCTCCTACAAATCTGCACCAGATCTCCTATGCAGCGAAGAATATCTAACCCAAGATATTCGCATCCAATGAGACAGCTTGCTCTCCACAATTCCAGCTAACACGCAAACCCTAACATCACAACCTGATGTTATTAATTCTGCAGATCTAATGTCACAACATCGCCTGTGACATCAGACATCCAAACTTCAGCAATTTAAATCCTTAACACAGCCTAGTGTTAAGACTCAATGTTGCAACATCACCACCTTGACATCAACATTGAACATACTTTGTTTTACTAAAATTCCAGCCAATCCAAGAACTAACAGATATGATCAATTAAAGTTGAGACAAATCAAGGCAAATTGGCAAGTCATGACCAGTCAGCACGCAGTCATTTCCACAAACACTTGGTATGCATGACATGTCAATGTTCCAAGGAAAATTTCTCCATGATGGAGACTCCAAATGAAAAATTGTCCAACATGGTTTTGTTCCTCTTGATCTCCTCTTCAACTTTGATGTTGGAGGATTTTTCATATGATCAATGTATGAAGAGATATGTTGGATAAAAGTGGTGATCTCAACCTGATTCATTCACAAGCATAAGAGCTAGGCACAACCAAGGCAAGTTGGCTGGCTAATGCAGTTAGGACCAAACATGTTCATCATCATTTTTAAGCATGTTCAAGAGCTCCAATTCAATTACTTACAACTCCAACATTATTCTATGTCATTCCCCCTTTCCAAAGAGCTAAAAAGCTTATCATTTCATCTATTGGTTAATGAGATATTACCCATCAAATTCATCACCATGCTTATGTGCATCAAGTGAGAACATTTCACTCCAATTCAAAGGAAACAGGTTGTGTGGTTATTGTTGCTACTCATACGCATCAGCTATACATCACATAACATTGCCATTTTGAACCATACATGCTCTTACATACCACATGCACATGTACCACCCTTTGCCATATATGTCCAAACAAAAGAATAAGAAACTTGCCCAAGAAGCTTACATAGCAAGCTGCTACAAACTCAGCAGCATTACATCACCACCATCCATCCTAATCGCCACCATAATTGTCATGCTTCTCTCCACATTGAATCAAACATGGGATAGCTTATCTCTCACTTCACTCACTTTCATTTCAATTAATGTTTAACTCACTCACCTTCTAACCTCACAAACCATGGTTCTAACTATTAACCAAGGTGGTTAACAGTTAACCAAGCATATAAAAGCAAATCATAACAGAATTACAACTAACTTGGATCATTTTCTTCGTTCTTCTTCACTTCATACTCTTCTCTCTCTCTGGATCTTCTCTCTCAAGCTTGCTCTAACTGAGGTTTCTTGAAGATTCTTCTTCTACATTCATCATCATCATCAACAGATCCTTGAATTGATAGCATTGAATCTTCAATTTCATCTTCTTCTCCAAGTTTTTCACTCAAACTTCATTGATTCAAAGCATTGCTTAAGCCTTTATTTGGCTCAGTCTCAAGTTCAATTGCATTAGGAATCTCCTCTCTGGTTTTTCTTGTGCTCAAAGGTGCATCAACATCACAGGTTTCATCTCAATCTTTTTTATCTCTTTATGCTCTGATTTAGCTTGTTTTTGCGTGTTTGGAGCTCAATAGGAGCCATGTGAATCTCTGGCTAGTTGATAGGCACCTTAGGTGCTTAGTTGAATTTTCTAGGGCAAACTTCATGGCTTCGATTTGATCTGTGTGTGCTTTGTTTGTGGAAACTAATGTTGGATTTGGAACCTACGTGGCCTAAGGATCATTTTGGTATGTGAGTTGTCATTTTCTGGTGACCTGGAAGTTTTGGCACGGTGGTGAGTGGCCGGAGAAGATGACCGGAGTCTTCTCTGGCCGGTGGTGTTCATCAGCATCAAGAACCGTAGCTCATTTATCAGTTTATAACGTGACCATTGGATTGTTTTGATCTAGCGATCATAAGCGTGCCAGCGCATTAATAAGAGAGCATCCCTGGCACGTGCTCTCATTTCTGAATTGTTTTTTAATTCTTTAATGCCATGTGTGTGTATCATCATTAGTTGCCATGTGCACGCATTCTGGACCACATGATTTGCTTACTTCCTTGATCATCATCTGTTGACTGCATCCTAAGGCTATTATTGAGTCAAATTTTTTACTGCTCCACATGCTATACACCCTATCTGAACACGCTTAGTGGATTGGGCCTTTTTTTATATTCACGCCCCCTCCTTTAAAGCCCAATGCATGTTATAACTAGACTTTTGCTTGTGTGACACCCCCTGGCCTATTTCTCTTGGATTTTAATTTTCTTTTCATACTTGTTTCGTTTTTAATTTCTAAAATTACTTTTAAGCATGATAAAATTCCCAAAAAATTCATGATGCATCATAACACATTTAAATAATTTTTGATTATTTTTATTTCTGATTTTGGATTATTTTACTATTTTTCAATGAATTTCCATTTAATTTATTTTGTGTGAACATCCCTTCATGCTAGTTGTTTCATTTTGGATTTGTTTGACATAGTTTTGAACTGAATTTTCACATGATAGTTGATACATGCCTCTGTGATATATTAATGCATCTCATACCATTTTTCATAGATTTTTTAGGTCATTTTTCATTGACTTTTGGATGTTGTCTTTGAGCAATTTTTTTGTGTGACTTGTATGAGATTGTGGAGCATCTTTAAACATGTTTGGTAATTGATTTTGATCCATCCTTTTGATACATGTTTTCACATTGTTTGCACTTCAAGTGACTTGCATATTAAAATTTTCTCATCCTTCTAACATGACTTTATGGATTGTATAATGCACCTTTGCATGTGTGTTTGTTCGAGGAATTGTGCTAGGGTTTTGGATGTGTATGGTATGCAATCCCTTTTGACAATTAATGAGGCCTCTTGATACATGTTGTATGAACATTATAGGTCACTTTTATCATGTTATAGGGCATTCATAGTTCATCTTGAATTGACTTATGTGCACCTATTTGAACTTAAAATGTTTTGTGAACTTGTGCATCTTTACTTGTTCTTCTTTGATCAATTGTTTGCATCAACACTTGCATGATCTTGTACATCCATTTAAACATGATTTTACTTCTATTTGTGATCCTTTTCAATCATATTCCATGAATTCTAACATCATCTTGCATGTTTCTAAGTTCATAAACATTTGCATGTTTGTTTGACCTAACTTGAACATGCTTACTTCTAATCTTCAATGTGCTTCAACATGACACTTGTGTGGACTTTGTATGATCATTCTTGACTTCTAAATGTCATTTCAAATATCATGTGCTACTGACTTGCATTCATTTCCATGCTTATTCACCTTGCATCCCCCTTCTTTACTTGAATTACAAGTATGCTTCATTGTTGAACTTAAGTGTTGTTTGTTTTTACTTCTTAATCATTTTCAATGCTTGCATTCATTATTACATGTGATAACACGAAAATGTATCATATATTTGCCTTGATTTACTACTAATAATTACATTATTTCAGCTTAAATTCCGATTATTCCACGAGTATTCTAGTATTTTCGCAGGTATTTCATTTTCCAAGCTAAAAATGAGCAAAGTAGAAAAATATGAAGAAATGACAGAGAAAAAAGCAGAAAAATAGAAAGTGGTGTGTGTGACGACCGTCACACAAGCCACCACGACCGTCACGCAAATAAAAGGTCACCACGCTCGTCACGAGAGCACCACGACCGTCACACGCACATAATGGTTATAACGTTCAGAATACAGACATGGATACGAAGGGCCAATTCAGTAAACACTTTCTCCTTGAACTTTTCCAACTTCCCATTATCTCCACTACTTCTCCAACGCCCCATTATCTCCACTACTTTTCACATGAATTCTGAAGTAACTTCCAACCTATTATCACTATATATAGGACCTATCATTTAGTTTCAGGGGGATCCAAGTTTTTGCATACGAAAGCACTGTTGAATTTATTTCGTAGTTTTAGGCAGAAATTACTGGTGTAAAAAGTGGTAGTTTCTCACATCGAGGAACTACCACACCATTAGTCTTAGGCCTTCAATCTATGTAATGCTTGGATCAATATTGCCGTCATTATTTCAAGATATTTAATTCAGTTTTATTTCCAGTTTTATCTTCAGGTTCATTTACTTTTACGCTTTTATTTTCTGCCATTTATATTTATGCTTTATCTTTCTGCCATTGTTATCATTTCAAGCTTTTACCATTTTTTTTCAAGCATCACTTTAAATCATTTTAAACCGCTTGCTATGTTTTCGCCTAATTCAAAAACCCAAAATTGTTTATTTGTTTCTGTCACTATGTTCGGCTAAATAGTCTTGAGTCCGACGTATGAGGACCGTCGTTACCGACGGGACTCGGTAGAAAATAATAGGTGCGAACATATGATTAAAATTCTGTTTTGGTTTTAATTTCCAAGTCTAATTTAAGTAGCTTTGTCACGAGAGTGAGAGGTTGTTTAACATTTTTTTGTCACGAGAGTGAGAGGTTATTTAACATTGTTTTGTCACGAGAGTGAAAGGCAAATTAAGGTTTAAGCCAAGACGCGAGAGCGTGAAGAGTGAACTGGATAGTGGAAATTAGGCAACAAATCTAAATACAGCGAGAGCGCTTTAGATACGTTTAGGATATTATTGGCTTTCAAAATATATTTCCTAGTTACCGGGCGAGCAAGAGCAAAATCTTGGGATTAGGGAACATGACTTTAGTTAATACCGCGAGAGCGTGAGGCGAAGTCTTTAAGTTGGTATATTCTACGGAACTAAATTATAGTTGTAATTAGTACCCGAATTCTACAAAGTCCTTTAGGAACGCGGAATCCATATTCCGGCCTCTCTTTATTATCATATTTTCTAAGTTCATTTTAGTTTTAGTTCTAGTTTCCCTTTTATCGAATATCATTAGCCTTAGCTTTACAAAGCAACGATAGATTACAGTAGGCTGACATTGGTCTCTGTGGGTTCGACAATCTTTTATATTACTTCGATATTTCCGTGCACTTGCGAATGCATCAAGTTTTTGG
Source organism: Lathyrus tuberosus (assembly GCA_022829125.1). Taxonomy (NCBI): domain Eukaryota; kingdom Viridiplantae; phylum Streptophyta; class Magnoliopsida; order Fabales; family Fabaceae; genus Lathyrus; species Lathyrus tuberosus. The sequence goes on from JALAZF010000614.1 coordinate 3,062,210, forward strand.
CGTCGTTGCTGGGGACCAACAGTCAATATTGTTATTCCGTTGTTGCACCGTATAGACTAAGGCACTCATTACTATGTATCACCCAAATTTTTTCTACAATCACCACTCCCAGTATTTCGAGGAATCGTAAGAATCCCATAATTCCAACCTTGAAATAAAAATGGGGAATTTCAATGCATCACTAACTCATTCTCACCCAAATTTCCTCTGCAACTACCAATCCCAACATTTTGAGGAGCCGCAAGAATCTCATAATTCCAACCTAGAAATATTAATGCAGGATTTCAATGCGACACTGACCCACTCCAAAAATTTTGAGGAGCCGCACCCAAATTTTTTCTATAATTACCAGCCGCAAGACTCACAATATTTTGAGGAACCGCAACCAAATTTTCCCTATGATTACCACTCCCATTATTTTAAGGAACCGCAAGAATCCGTCAATTCCAACCTTGAAACATTAATGGAGGATTTCATTGAAACAACAACTAATTCTAGGTTAGAATCTATGATGGAGCACTTTGTGGAGACCCAAACTCTCCATAATGAAGAGCTTAGAAGACAACATCTCGATACTTATGAAACCCTTAGGCAGATAAACACAATAGTCGAGTCCCTCGCGACTCACACTGAGGCATTGGAGACTCAAATCTCCCTGCTTGCACAGACACCTATAGGACCCTCCCCGGAGGAGCATGTGGATGTTGTAACAACCATTAATGAAAAACAAATCAAGAATCCCAAGGAGAGTGATAATGAGGTTGAGGAGAGTGATATTGAGGTTGAGGAGAGTTCTGGTGAGGAAGAAGTAGAGATTGAGAAAAATTCACTAGGATCACCTGAAAGGGAGGTCGTCAAAGAGGCAGCGAAGGAAGCACCTAATGTCGTTCCTCCTCCATATACCCCACCAAAGGTAGAATCCCGATCCAAAACATATGTGGAGGTATTGGAAAATATCTACACCGATGCATCTTTTTTTGAGGTCACGCATAAAAAGAGAAAATTCGAGGACCATGAAACTAGGGATATCATTACTGTTAAGAGGGTAAGGTTAAACTTTGAGGTGATGGATGAAATAACTAAGCCCAAGCTTGAAAAACTAATAGTTAGGATAGATCCAGAACCTCCACCACAAGTTCAAAAGAATGAACCACCCCACAAAAGGAAGAGAAGAAAAGGTGAGGGATATGTAAGATGGCTTGATAAGTGGCCATGGAAACCGAAAATTACTAACTGTCGAGCTATCGACGTTAAACAAAGCCCTGCGTGGGAGGAAACCCACGAGTTTTTAATTTAATGTTTTCCTTTTATTGTTTGTGTTTGCAGAAAATAAAGAATTATATCGCTTGTCACGTCTTAGCCATATTTGGGCGAAAGATCTCTAGATGACATTCCCTTAAAATGACCTGGTGCCCACGGGCATTCCTACGAATGTCGTTGCTGGTGGTGACACCGGTGTTGAGTGTGATAGGAGAGGGCATATCTCTCCCGTTCGTAACTCACCTTTTCCTTGTCTTTTCGCATGGTCAGGTTCCACCTGCACACACCACACCATATTTTTCTAACAATTTTTGCAGGTACTTCCTTCGGAAATAGGCAATATAATGAGCGGCTTCAAGAAAATGAAGTTTCAGCAAATTCAGATAACTCGTAGTGCAAGACACCGGAGTAGAAGTGGCCAGCGAAGACAGGGACAACAAGGGAAGAATCAGAGTGAATTTGGCCGTGGTAGCACGAAATGGCATTCATACAGGTTTTATCTTTCCTCTACCACCTTTTATCAAAACATTGAGGACAATGTTTGGTTTAACTGTGGGGGAGGAATATTTACCGCTTTCATTTTACCATTTTCTAGTTAGATTTACTGTTTTCCAGCATGATTTTAAAATTTTTTCTGTTTTAAATGTTTCGTTCGTCTGTGCATGTGCTGTCGAGTCTTTATGGTGATTTTATGTTGTCTATCGATTTCCCCGTTCTCTTGAGACATACCAAATACTTTGAAAATTTTTTAGTTAAAAATAGTGTTTCTTTTGAAAATCCTAGGTTAAGACAAAATTGAGGTTAGATTGTGAGACTTGGGAAAATTCCGCAAGATCGGTATCGTCTTAACACCGTGAGCCTCTAAATTATGGAAATCGATTTGAGTACTTGTTATGCCATAGCCTTAAGTTCTCACCCCTTCAGTAGTCCCTAATTAGTTTATTTAGAAGTCAACACCATCCTAAGCACACACTAAGTAGGAAACCGGTGCAAATAAGTGTATGATCTCAGGCTTAAAAAGGTAAATTAAGAAAAGAAAAATATGAATAAATGAAAAGAAATGCTCCTTCTAAGCTAGGTGATCCTCACCCGATCATTTAGCCCAATGGTGTAAACTTATTTACTTTATTGGTATGTGCAAAAGAGAAAATTTGATGAGATCATAGTCACTAACAGGCTATCCTACCATGAGTGTAAAAGGATAACGGGCTTAATGTGATTGTGCCAGGATGAAAAGGGATGAAAGAAGGATGAGTGAATTAGGCTTAGGTATAATGACATAATTTGGATTGATTTGTATAGGAGGGAGGTTGATGACCGCAAAAGCGGAATTGTGTTGTTACGATATCCTTAGTGTGTGAGGAAGTACCTATCGATACAAACGTAACCAAAGTAGAGTTGGTAGCCTAGGACGACTATCCGTTTGCACTATTTTCCTTACGAGTCATGGTTTGCTTGAGGACAAGCAAAGGTTTAAGTGTGGGAGAGTTTGATAACACGAAAATATATCATATATTTGCCTTGATTTACTACTAATAATTACGTTATTTCAGCTTAAGTTCCGATTATTCCGCGAGTATTCTAGCATTTTCGCATGTATTTCATTTTCCAAGCTAAAAATGAGCAAAGTAGAAAAATATGAAGAAATGAGAAGAAACTGGAAGAAATGACAGAGAAAAATGCAGAAAAATAGAAAGTGGTGTGTGTGACGACCGTCACACAAGCCACCACGACCGTCACGCAAATAAAAGGCCACCACGCTCGTCACGAGAGTACCACGACCGTCACACGCACATAATGGTTATAACGTTCAGAATACAGACGTGGATACGAAGGGCCAATTCAGTCAACATTTTCTCCTTGAACTTCTCCAACTTCCCATTATCTTCACTACTTCTCCAACGCCTCATTATCTCCACTACTTTTCACATGAATTCTGAAGTAACTTCCAACCTGTTATCACTATATATAGGACCTATCATTTAGTTTCAGGGGGATCCAAGTTTTTGCATGCGAAAGCACTGTTGAATTTATTTCGTAGTTTTAGGCAGATATTACTGGTGTAAAAAGTGGTAGTTTCTCACATCGAGGAACTACCACACCATTAGTGTTAGGCCTTCAATCTATGTAATGCTTGGATCAATCTTGCCGTCATTATTTCAAGATATTTAATTCAGTTTTATTTCCAGTTTTATCTTCAGGTTCATTTACTTTTACGCTTTTATTTTCTGCCATTTATATTTATGCTTTATCTTTCTGCCATTGTTATCATTTCAAGCTTTTACCATTTTTTTTCAAGCATCACTTTAAATCATTTTAAACCGCTTGCTATGTTTTTGCCTAATTCAAAAACCCAAAATTGTTTATTTGTTTCTGTCACTATGTTCGGCTGAATAGTCTTGAGTCCGGCGTATGAGGATCGTCGTTACCGACGGGACTCGGTAGAAAATAATAGGTGCGAACATATGATTAAAATTCTGTTTTGGTTTTAATTTCCAAGTCTAATTTAAGTAGCTTTGTCACGAGAGTGAGAGGTTATTTAACATTGTTTTTTCACGAGCGTGAAAGCCGAGACGCGAGAGCGTGAAGAGTGAACCGGATAGTGGAAATTAGGCAACAAATCTAAATACAGCGAGAGCGCTTTAGATGCGTTTAGGATATTATTGGCTTTCAAAATATATTTCCTAGTTACTGAGCAAGCGAGAGCAAAATCTTGGGATTAAGGAACATGACTTTAGTTAATATCGCGAGAGCGTGAGGCGAAGTCTTTAAGTTGGTATATTCTACGGAACTAAATTATAGTTGTAATTAGTACCCGAATTCTACAAAGTCCTTTAGGAACGCGGAATCTATATTCCGGCCTCTCTTTATTATCATATTTTCTAAGTTCATTTTAGTTTTAGTTCTAGTTTCCCTTTTATCGAATATCATTAGCCTTAGCTTTACAAAGCAACGATAGATTACAGTAGGTTGACATTGGTCTCTGTGGGTTCGACAATCTTTTATATTACTTTGATATTTCCGTGCACTTGCGGACGCATCAACATGCTATATTAATGACATCTCAATGAATTAATAAATGTCATTGACTTCTGACTTCGATGTTTACCTATGCATTTATTCATGTTTAGGATTCATATGCTTTCATCTTGCATAGTTATTGCTCAACTTGCATTTGTGTGAACTTTTGATGCATAGTTTGACATTATGTGCTTTCATTTGGCATGCTTACTTTGGTAAGGACCCTTGACATGTACCTACTGACTTTGGTTGTTACTTAACCCTTAGGACCCTTTCCTTTTAGTTTGAACGTTGCTTGCTTCTTAAGTTGTCTTCTTAAGACAATTAGCATTGTTTGGTTTACTTTTTAGCACTCATATTCATTTCTTGTAATTATTTTGTACTAACTTTTTGTGTAGGGGCAGAGGTAAGACATATGAACATGTGGATGGTTATCCATGTTCATTCCTTCTTTCATCCCTCTTTTACTTCTCTTTCATTTCTATGTGTGGATTACATGATATATTGCTTTGTGTAGAACTCTCTCACATCCCTTTGGGATCCTAGCTCATCCTTAATTTTTTATTAAGGTGAGGTAGGATAAGAATTAGGTAATGTTATCCCTCTCTCTTCTTTAGACTTAGGTTGTTCCTAAACCTTGACCTTAGGGCCACCTTTGCATGATAACATTAGGAACATTTAGATTCCCCTTAGTGTTTTCTTTTCCTTTGAGTCTTCTCTTCTTATCTCATAACCTTTCTAAAACACTTAATAAAGGTTAACGTGTATTGCGCATGAGCCTTATATATGGGAAGTGAGGTATGGGGGGTCTCCCTTTATTCTTCTAGGGTACTTAGTGTACGTCCTGTTGGGGACGATACGCGACGTATTCGTTCCTATGTTGTAGACTTGGGTGCAATGCAAGTTACAAACTAATTTCAATCCATTTCTGTATAAAAAACACAAAACAAATTCAAAAACCTTTTTCATCCTTCGGGATCGTTAAGTTTCAAACCTTTTCAAAAAAGAGCACGTTATTTTCCGTTTTGTCACAAACAGGCATCGACCCTAACTGCCGGACGCGGACTTAACGTCGCTCATAAAAAATACCGACCTTGTTAAGTCAAACTACGACTGCTCTGATTTCCTCTCTCTCGTCCGATTGAGGATACGTAGGCTCGAGACGGCGATGTCTTGGTGAGCAACCTCCCATTTTAGTTTATGTCCGAACTACGTTGACTCTGACTTTCCAATTGTACGAGGGAATATGTATGCGTAGGATGACGATGTCCTATCGAGTCACTTCTTTTTCTTTTCTCCCCCGTTTCTTCACTCTTTTCCGTTCCCGTTCCTTCTCCTTTCCAGTAGCAGTAGAGCTCCATATGACGACACCCTTTGATCGAGACAGCAAGCGTGGATCCCATCGAGTACGATGGACGCGTGGGGGTGCTAATACCTTCCCCTCGCATAACCGACTCCCTTTCCCGTTTCACTTGGTCTCGAGACCATGCTTTTTCCCTTCCCTCAGGTTTACGCAGTGTTTCCTTTCCCTTTCTTGGGATAAATACACATTGCTGGCGACTCTGTTTCCGCGCCACTTTCGCCTTTGTACTTGGATGAAAATCCCGGGAGCGACAGTTGGCGACTCTGCTGGGGAAAGTTGACATCTTGCTGGTTCATCCCCTTCGCGAGTCAATCCTAGCGCTTGTCTGTTTCTTTTCATTAGGTGTTTATTGTGGTGCTTTATTTTGTTGTATATTACTGTATTACTGTATTACTGTTTTACTGTATTTACCGTATTTATGGCATTGCATTTCATTATTATGCTGGATTGTGTTGTGCTGTACTGGATTTTTTGTTTGGCAGGTTGGGATTTCTGAGAGATAAGTCCACTACCCAGGCTTGAGCATACACATAGGTATTAGCGTGGGCAGACGTGACGCTCCCGTGGTGTTGGCCATGTGCGGGTGTTCACGAGACCTACAACTAGATGAGGTTCTATCGGTAAATATCTGCTACTGTAGGTTGATACAGGCCAGTAGTTATTCTCTTGAGGAACTGTCGACTCTGGTGACCATTCCCGAGGACTCAGTAACGGCACTCCTCCCGAGACGTGATAATGGCAGACCAGAAATGGCAAACCCATTACGCATTCTTGATCCGAGGACCCAATGTTGGGAACTTGCTATAGGATCTCCTTTTTTTTAGGGGAATCAATTGAGGCCTCCTCGATTGATGATGATGCCAAACCAGAAATGGTGAACGTATCATCATTTCTCGACCTGAGAGTCCGTGATATTGAGGATCCTCTCCTTTCTAGTACCCACATGTGAGAGGGGTTGGGTGTTTGCAGGTTTGCAGGTAACCTTGACCTTCAGTATACCTGATACTTTGGATTTCTTATTAGTATGAACTTATCAGTGTGGTTACTCTGGTGTTCTGGGTATTTGGGCAGAAGCCTTGAGATTATTCAGTCAGTTCAGTGCAGCCAGTCAGTGTGGATGCCTTGATCCCCATGCTTTACATTGCATCATAATTTTTTTCTGACATTCATATTTTTCATTTCCAGGAAGTATCTGATCTTTTGATTCCAGTCAACGGACAACCATTGGGATGGACACTGAGAAGGGTAAGAAGAATATCATTGTTTACAAGTTCCCGAAGGTCACTCTTGGTCAGATTGGCATCTTACAAGAAATGGTCAGTCCAGAAGTGTTGGGAATGTTCAAAGAGAAATATGGTTGGATCTTATTTTTCGTTCGTAACATCAGTGAGTATGAATACAATGGCTTGCACACCTTGATGAAATTCTACGATCCTCCCCTGAGATGCTTCGTGATTCCATATTATGTGTTGGTCCCCACTCTAGAGGAGTACTCAAACATCCTGGGGATTTCCATTAAAGAAGGTGTTCCTTTCTGTGCTTCTAAGGCAGACCTTGACTTCAAAGTTGTGGTTGTTGCTCTTTATTTGAGCAAATCAACTTTGGAGGCTGACATCACCAACAAGGGAAAGTCCTGTGGCTATCACTTGGCGTACTTGGTAAAGAAGGCTCAAGAAGCGGCTAAGGAGAAGAGGTGGACAACTTTCAACGTAATACTGGCTCTCTATGTGTATGGCATTATCTTGTTTCCAAATGAATCTGATTTTGTTGATACGGATGCTATCCGGATCTTTACAACTTAGAATCCAGTGTCGACCTTGTTAGGAGATCTTCACTATGCTTTGTACAACAAGAATGAGAAGAGACGAGGCGGGATAGTTCATTGTTGTGCATCTCTCTTCTATAAGTGGTTTGCAAACCGTCTACCCCGGTCAGGCGCTTTTGTGGATACTAGGACTTCTCTGGATTGGAGTAGACGTCTGATGGGTCTAGCTGCTAAGGATATTGTTTGGGTGGATCAAGGATTGCTTGGCAAGGACATTTTGCATAGTTGTGGAGAGTACCCCAACGTACCATTGATAGGGAGAAAAGGGGGTATTAATTACAATCCTTCTTTGGCTATTAGGCAGTTTGGATATGCTCTGAAAGATCATCCGGTTGAAAAAGATTTGGAAGAGTCATTGTATTTTCATGCAGCTGAGGGATTAGCTGTGGCGCAGAAATCTTCTGAAGCATGGTTCAGTAGACAAAAGAAAGGAAAAGCCACTTTGGGCAAACCCAACAATCTAGCTTTCCCTCCGTATACAGACTGGTGAAAAGAAGTGTGGAAGAGTTCTATTTGCCTTTTGACTGGGCGCCTCCCTTGTATCCTGAGATTGTGGAGGAGAGGCTTACTGTACCCCTTGATGAGTTTAACAAGCAACGGGCTTGGTGTATGAGTTGAGGGTGGAAAATGCTGGTATGAGTAGTCAGCTGCAAGGTGATTTACATGACAACTTGGAGTTGAAATGGAAAGTTCAAGATGTGACAGAGCGCCTGGAAGAGAAGGAGAATATCTCACTGATAGAGCTCAACACTTCAGAAAAGTCAGTATGGCTGCTGAATCCTCTGGCAAGGCCTACAGGAAAAACAAGAAGCTCTTGACCGAGACTGAAGCCAAGCTTGCCACGTATCAGAAGATATGGGAGGAGATCCATATTGAAAATGGGGAGTTGAAAGAAGAACTTCAGAAAATGAAAGCAGAAAAAAAGCACTTCTCTAGTAAGTGGAAAGAAGCTCAGAAGGAAATTGAAGAGCTCAAGTTGCAAGCCGAAGTCAAGAAATCAAGGCGCGAAGCCAACAATGTTGAAGAACAGATTGTCAGGCTGAACAAGATATTGGAAAGAGAAACAAACTAATCAAAAGGCTGATAGAGCGACCTACACATCCAGACACTATGGATCTTCTTGAGGAAGTTGAGGCCAGCTTATTTGGAATTAATTTGTAGTGATCTTGTTGTTATGTTTGTTGGGATTACCATCAGGTTTGTTGATGGAATCACCTTTGATTGTATCAGACCCATCTGTAAGAATTCTTATGACATGATATAAAATGTTTGGTTTAATCATATATGTCTCTACTACTCTCAGTTTTAAAGGGTGTGCTCCCTTTGTGTTGATCATACGGTATTTCTGGGTTCGGATTTATTTTCCGATGATGTGTCCAATCCCTTGCCCGGTTTCAAAGACTGGAATCAAAGCGGATACGCCCTAGAAATGTTTAAATATGATGTTTGCATTTGCATAATCATTATCATTTTGCATAGCAGGTACTCATCTCTGGTTTTCTTATCGTGTTCTTCTACAGACAGGATTGCTGACCAGCAGATTCATCATTATTCTACCAGACTCAATCAAAAGAGAGCTATGGAACAGATGCAGACTGAGATGGCTGCCATGCAGACTCGTATGGCACAGTTCATGGAATTGACGCAAGGCGTTGCGCAAGGGCAAGAATAGCTGAGGACCCTTGTCCAACCCTTGGTGGCAAGAGTTGACGAGGATGGCGTTCTTCATGGCGGTCTTCATCACAATGTTGCTCCTACGGGCAGAGGTGTTGTGGGTAACGGTGTTCAGAATGGTCCTCCGGGCGGAGGTATTATTGGTAATGGCATTCAGGGTGGTCCCGTTGCTGGCATTGTCATTCCTCCGGGCGGAGGAGACAATGTGATTCCTTCTATGGTAGGAGGAGGAAATAGCGTCTGCGCAGTTCATGGTCGTCACTTCGATGACCAATAGGATGACATATTCTCTATACCAGGCGGAGATGCTGGTGTTCCCCCGATTGATAATGATCAGAGAATCAGGTTGATTGAAGAACAGCTGAAAGGAGTTGTGAATCAGAACTCTGTGGGTATGGATTTGGATGATTTAGGGCTGGTCCCCAGTGTCAGGATTCCGCACAAGTTCCAGGTCCCCACCTTTGAGAAATAGAATGGTACCACTTGCCCAAAGACTCGCGTTCGGGCATACGCAAGGAAAATGGATGCGTACTCTAGTGACGAGAAATTACTGATGCATTTCTTCCAGGATAGCCTGTCTGGGGCATCTTTGGAGTGGTATATGCAATTGGAGAGATGTCACGTCCATAATTGGAGAGAGCTGGTAGAGGCTTTTGTCAAGCACTACCAATATAACACTGATATGGCTACCAATAGGACTCAGCTGCAGAGTATGTCTCAGAAGAACAATGAAAGCTTCAAGGAATACGCCCTGAGGTGGCGTGAACTGGAAGCGAGGGTACAGCCTCCCATGTTGGAGAAGGAGATGCTGAATATGTTCATGGCTACCTTGCCGGGTCATTATTACGAGAAGCTGCTGCCTTGCATGTCAAGAAAGTTTGCTGATCTGATCTTGGTTGGGGAAATGTTGGAAAGTGGAATTAAAACTGGAAAGGTGTCAGGCAGTGATGGGTCTTCTTCTAGTGGAGGGAAGAAACCTTATGTGAATTACAAGAAAAAAGAGGAAGCAAATTCTATTTCGTCCTACCATAGTAAGAGAAAGTAGCGTCAGAATTATAATCAGCAGGTGGCTTCAGTAACTATTCCTGCAACACTTCCACCTCAACAGCAAAATCAGGCTCCTCGCCAATATCAACCAAGGCCTAAGCAGAATAGGCACTTTGATACTCCACCGTTGCCTTATTCCCAGTTGTTTCAGCATTTGCTATAGTTGCAGTTAATTCAGAAGAGGACTCTAGCTCCTATTACTGGCAATCCACCTTCGGGTTACAATCCCAATGCTCACTGTGAATTTCATTCTGGGGCACCCGGGCACCACATTTAGGACTATAAAGCTTTTAAGCATAAAGTCCAAGATTTGGTGGATTCGAAGGCCATCAACTTTTCCAACGATGTGCCAAATGTCATTCAAAACCAAATGTCAAACCACGGTGGGCCGGGGGTTAACGTTGTTATATAAGATGGTGAATCTTTGAATTTGGTTCTAGACGTGAATGAATTGAGGACTCCTTCGTTGGTAATGAAGGAGAGATTACTGAAGGGTGGGGTATCCCCTGGTTGTGATAAAAGTTGTTCAGAGTGTATGGTGTAAACAAATGGTTGTGATCTGTTAAGATCAGGTATTCAGAGGTTAATTAATGAAGGTCGGTTACAGTTCGATAGGTGCGATCAGAAGAAGGAAGTTACTGGCAAAAGGAATGATATTGCCACTGTTACTATCCCTTTCAAGACGGTAACTATTTCAGCGCCGGCAAGACCAGCGCCGGTCATTATCACCACTCCCGGGCATGTCCCGTATGAGAGCACCAAAGCTATTCCTTGGAATTATGGTGCTGAAGTGTTTGTTAATGGGCAGAAGCAAGAACTAATAGGAACGTCAGTGATGAACTCCAGTGTTGAAAGTAATGATGAAGCAGGAGATATTACCCGGAGTGGTAGAGTCTTTATCCCATTTGATGATCAGGCTGGTGGTGCTAGGCAAGACAAAGGAAAGCGGGTTATGGATAATTCTGTGCAGACGCCGGTAGTGAATGATTCCACAGTAAAGCCAGTTGACAACTCCTTCTTAGAGAATGTGGAAGAGTTTATGAAGCTGATTCGGAAAAGCAACTATGAAATTGTTGATCAACTGCACCAAACACCGTCTAAGATATCCATTTTATCTCTATTATTGTGCTCAGAGGTGCATCGAAACGCACTGTTGAAGGTATTGAATGCTGCGTATGTACCCTAGCAGATCTCAGTTAACCATCTTGAGGGGGTAATGGCCCATGTTAATGCAGGTAATGGTTTGGGATTTACTGATGTTGATTTAACTCCTGTTGGGAGAAATCATAATAATGCTTTGCACATTTCAGTTGAGTGTCGAGGATCGTTAATGTCGCATGTGCTTGTTGACACTGGGTCATCTTTGAATGTTTTGCCAAAGAAAGCACTAATGAAGTTGGACACTCGTGGGTTAATCTGCACACCAAGTGATTTGGTGGTGCGTGCATTCGATGGTTCCAAGAGATCTGTCTTCGGGGAAATTGTGCTGCCAATTAAGGTTGGTCCAGAGGTTTTTGACACTACCTGCTATATCATGGACATCCAACCTGCTTACAGATGTCTACTGGGCCGTTCATGGATTCATAGTGCTGGGGCTGTGACGTCCACACTGCATCAGAAGCTGAAGTACATGATAGACGGACATATGGTGACAGTTTGCGGAGAAGAGGATATCATGATAAGTCACTTGTCTACTTTCAAATATGTGGAGGTAGATGGCGAAATACAGGAAACCTTATGTCAGGCTTTTGAAGCAGTGAAGATCCCTGAGGAATCTCTCAAGGAAGTCAGCCAATCTGAAGTGGTAAAGCAGCCTGCAGTGGTATATCAGCCAGAGGTCTCTATGTCTTCCTTCAAGGATGCACGGGCGGTGGTGGAAGCCGGCAGTTCGCAGAAATGGGGTCAAGTTATCGAGGTCCAAAAAAAGAAGAATACTTACAGGCTGGGATATAAGCCACCCAAGCGTCCTGAGGATCCTCCTAAGTTTTATGGTCCGGTTCGTTTCACCAGCGCTGGTGTGTTCTTTGACAGAATCAATGCTATTGATGAGGAAGGGGATAGCGATTGCGATATGGATAATTGGATCTGCCCCTGCATTCCAGGTTAAAGTCTTTGCAACTGGTCATCATAGAAAGCCATTCAAGTGACCGGCCCAGAGTAATTGCCTTTGTTTTCCTGTTATGACAATCCTACGTTCTGCCCAAGACGTAGTGATTTTGGTTTGTAGGGATTGAATATTTTGTGTGTTTTCTTTATCATTAATAAAGGATGTTTTTCACATTCAAATATTTTGATCCCTGTTTTTCTGTTTTTACTTTGTGCATTAAATCACAGCAAAATGGCAATGTGTTTTTGTTTGTTGCATACATAATAAACATAAATCATCAATCATGCAGGTTTTCTTATTCAGATACCACCAATCATGATTCAGCTATGGCTCGGTATGATTTCGATAATCCCATTTATCAGGCTGAAGAAGAGACTGGTGAAGATTGTGACCTACCTGAGGAATTGGCCAGACTGTTGAAACAGGAGGAAAGGGTCATTGTACCTCATCAAGAGGAAATCGAGATTGTTAATCTGGGGACCGAAGACGCAAAGAAAGAAGTAAAGATTGGGGCTGCTTTGGAAGACAGTGTAAAGGGAAGATTGATTGAAATGCTTCAAAAGTATGTTGATATCTTCGCCTGGTCTTACCAAGACATGCCCGGGCTTGACACTGACATTGTGGTACACCGGCTGCCGCTCAAAGAGGGATGTACTCCGGTTAAGCAGAAGCTGAGAAGGACGAAACCGAAAATGTCTATCAAGATTAAAAAAGAGGTTCAGAAACAGATAGATGCTGGATTTCTGGCTATGACAAGTTATCCTTTGTGGGTTGCTAACATTGTCCCTGTACCTAAGAAGGATGGAAAGGTCAGGATGTTTGTTGACTACAGAGATCTGAATAGAGCAAGCCCGAAAGACGATTTCCCGCTTCCTCACATTAATGTGTTAGTGGACAACACTGCTCAATATTCGATATTTTCCTTCATGGATGGCTTCTCTGGGTATAACCAAATCAAAATGGCCCAAGGGGACATGGAGAAGACGACGTTCATAACACCGTGGGGAATATTTTGTTACAAGGTGATGCCCTTTGGAATGAAAAATGATGGGGCAACCTATCAGTGGGCAATGGTGACTCTCTTTCATGATATGATTCACAAAGAGATCAAGGTCTATGTCAATGACATGATTGCGAAGTCACAAACGGAGGAAGAACATCTGGTGAATCTTCAGAAACTGTTTGAAAGGTTGATAAAGTTCAGATTGAGGTTGAATCCGAACAAGTGCACCTTCGGGGTGGGATCTGAAAAATTACTGGGGTTTATTTTCAGTGAAAAAGGTATCGAGGTTGATCCTGCTAAAGTAAAAGCCATACAAGAAATGCCTGAGCCAAGAACAGAAAAAGAGGTTTGTGGTTTCTTAGGGAGGTTGAACTACATTGCTAGATTCATCTCTCATCTTACAGCCACGTGTGAACCAATATTCAAATTGCTAAGAAAAGATCAAGTGGTCAGGTGGAACGAAAATTGTCAAAAGGCATTTGAAAAAATAAAAGAATATTTGCAGGAACCTCCGGTCCTTATGCCGCCAGTGCCAGGAAGGACATTGATTATGTATCTTACGGTTCTTGAGAACTCAATGGGGTGTGTGCTCGGTCAACACGACGAGTCGGGTAGAAAAGAGCATGCCATCTACTACCTGAGTAAAAAGTTCACTGATTGTGAGTCAAGGTTCTCAATGCTGGAAAAAAACATGTTGTGCACTCGCTTGGGCAGCTAAGCGTTTGAGGCAGTATATGTTAAACCACATAACCCTCTTGATTTTGAAGATGGATCCAATCAAGTATGTGTTTGAAAAGCAGGCGCTTTCTGGAAGAATAGCCCGTTGGAAGATGGTTCTGACAGAATACGATATTCAATATGTTTCCCAAAAGGCCATTAAGGGAAGTGTTTTGTCAGAATATCTTGTTGAACAACCAATTGAGGATTATCAACCGACGAAGTTTGAATTTCCTGATGAACATATCATGTTTCTGAAGATGAAAGACTGTGAAGAGCCGCTATCTAATGAAGGACCTGAAATCGGATCCCAATGGAAGCTGGTTTTTGATGGGGATGTTAACTCATACGGTAACGGAATCGGGGCAATCATTACGACTCCAAAGGGTTCTCATATACCCTTCACTGCCCGGTTAGCGTTCGTATGCACCAACAACGAGGCGGAGTATGAAGCATGCATCATGGGGTTAGAAGAAGTAATTAATTTGAGAATCAAGAACCTTGATGTTTATGGTGATTCCGCGTTGGTAGTTAATCAGATTACAGGTGAATGGGAAACTCGTCAAGCAAATCTGGTGCCTTATAACAACTACGCCAGAAGGTTGTTACCTTTCTTTGACATAGTCGATTTCCATCATATACCCCGGTTGGAGAATCAAATGGCAGATGCATTGGCAACGTTATCTTCGATGTATCAGGTAAATCGTTGGAATGAAACTCCCTCAATCAGAATCATGCGTCTAGATAGACTCGCTTTTGTGTTTGCAGTTGAAGGGGTATCAGATGGCAAACCTTGGTATCATGATATTAAGGTTTTTCTGAAGAGTCAAGAGTATCCAGAGGGTGTGTCTGCCAAGGATAAGAAAACTCTGAGGAGGTTGGCGGGGAATTTCTTTTTGAATAAAGACGATGTACTGTACAAGAGGAACTTTGACATGGTCTTGCTACGTTGTGTTGATGAACACGAGGCAAGCCTGTTAATGGAAGAAGTTCATGAGGGATCTTTTGGTACCCATGCCAATGGGCATGCTATGGCTAGAAAGCTGTTGAGAGCGGGGTATTACTGGATGATTATGGAGTCTGATTGTTTTAAATACGCCCGAAAATGTCATAAATGCCATATTTATGCATATAAGATGCACGTACCGCCTACTCCTCTGAATGTTTTGTCATCACCTTGGCCTTTGCTATGTGGGGCATTGATATGATTGGAAAGATTGAGCCAACTGTTGTAACACTCTTCTAACCCAGCATAATATACGCGAAAAGTATACTTAAATAAATCAGAGTACATCATAAAAAGGTGTCACATTTCTTCATAAAACATCAATTAAAACATCCTACCTCGTAACACGGGTTTTCAAAACATTTTTAAAATAATAGTTTCTTTAGTAATATCCACAACTAAATTCAAACTTTGCGGAGGAATCATAAATTCAAATATCTTCTTATATTTCATCAAAACATCAAGACCCTTGGGTCATTGTCAACAATCATCATCAATTAAAATCGGTATATGGTAACTCATAAGAATCATACTAACAAACAACATAATATTCACTTAAGCGTTTCCCCACCCGATGTTACATCTATCAAAGCAAGACCCCATACAACTCTACGGAAATACGCTAAACAACTCCAAGCTAGAACTTCACGCATCGAGAAGCTGTTCCTGAATATCTGCACGTTACCCACGTAGAGGCAACATTCAAATAGGAAGGGTGAGTAATCACAATTCAATATAAATCATATAAACGAAAGACATTAACGGGTCAACATTCGTCTTAAACAAACATCATAGCAACTCGCCTAAAACATCATAAAAATCACCAAGTCATCAACATCACAAACATGCAATCATATAATGCCACCAAGAATGAAATGCAACGTCATAAATGCATGTGATACCAAATCGTCATAATAATGGACACTAGGTCGCCAACCCTCCACAAGGGTGCACGTCACAAAATACTCCAATCCGCCCAATGGGATTGAAGCCACCACTGGACCAAAGTCCTAACATCGTCACTGGACCGAAGTCCTAAAATCGTCAATAGTCTGAAGTCTAAATGCTATGAATGCATGATGCACAACGCCGCAGTCATCAATATCAACAAAAGTCATTATGTGCATCATCATTCATCAAAACTTCATATTAATCATATCATCATCAATTCATCAGAACATCATATTAATCATATCATCATCAATTCGTCAAAACATCATATTAATCATATCATCATCAATTCATCAAAACATCATATTATAGCATCACTACTTCATTTCACACTATATCATCCTAATTCATTTGATCGTCATGTTCGTCACATAGCATGTATGAACATCAAAACATGCACATTATCTATTTATTCCGTCATAGCATCATTATAGTAACATCATTCACATAACTCATACCCTCATAAGCAATCAACGCATAATCATCATATAAGTTCCAACATATAATTAACATCATAAAACAACAACACCCTATCGTTATACTCTAGATCAATATAAGCATCATATAATCTTCAACACATAGCATCATATTTACAACAACAATACCCCACAACATTCGACTATATCACAAACAACCATTATTACCTTTACCAGTTAATTCACAACACATCATACCATAACCACTCAACAACATCCTCACGCAACATTATAAGCAAAAACTATCACAATTGCATGGTATGCCACAACAACTTAACAACAACATCATACAATCTCATAATTCACAATCACAACACACATTCATGCGACCGATGTCCACATTTCATGGTTCGACACATTGGAACATACAAGAAAACACACATGGCTCGTCGAATAGTTGGAAATCTATCATTGAAAACAATTTTAACATAAAGTACATAAAGCCATTTTTCCAACAATTCGAACGGCGACCCAAACAGACTTACGAATCGAAAGTTACGAATTTTTAAAGTTTTCAAAATAAGCTGCCCGAGGGGACCGCGCTAAACGGGGCTAAGCGCCCTCTGTGAATTGGTTCGAAATTTCTGCGATGACAGCACTTCTCCCACCTCGATTTCATACCCTTAAACTACATTTTTCACCCCTATTAACACAAATTAAGTCACTATAACCTATATCTAACACACATACATCATTCACCACAACCACAACACAACAAATCATCAAAATCATCACCTTTAACCTCTAAACCCTAGGTTTTTCCCCCAAAACCCCAATCACCCACCAACACCTAATATTTATATCAAAAATATTGCAAAGTGATACTCCCCATACCTTAGAGTCTTGATTCTTTCGATATTCTCTTATAGTTTCGCCGGAATTCTTTTATGCCCTAGCCTCCTTCTCACTTGTTCTTCAGAGCACTTATGCCTCTTCCTCAAAAATAATACGAATAATGAGTTCCTTTCACTATTCTCCCTTTAAATACCCCTAAATGTGATCTTCCCATTATACCCTCACTTATCCATCCCTATGACCAACATACCCTCAATACTCTCACTTCTATTATTTTAAATTATAAACAATAATTTGAATAATACTATATGATTATTCTTACTATTAATATTATTAAAATAATTTCACCACAATGCATCGTGCCATATAACCACATATCATCAAAATCACCTTATATCCTCAAATAAGCAACAATAAATCATAATCGAATTTAGGGTGTTACAACTCTCCCCCACTTAAAGAATTTTCGCCCTCAAAAATTATCCGAAGAAAACAGAGTCAGATACGACTCCCTCATCGGATCTTCATGCCCCCCCCCCATGTTCAACACACGAGCCAT
Organism: Lathyrus tuberosus; assembly: GCA_022829125.1. Classification (NCBI taxonomy): domain Eukaryota; kingdom Viridiplantae; phylum Streptophyta; class Magnoliopsida; order Fabales; family Fabaceae; genus Lathyrus; species Lathyrus tuberosus. Next base: position 3,080,014 of record JALAZF010000614.1, read on the forward strand.
CAACAAATCCTCCAAGGACTTGATACTCCTCTCTATCTGACCATCCGTCCGCGGATGCTAAGCAGAACTCATCCTCAACTCAGTGCCCAACGCATCTTGCAAATTCTTCCAAAACCTCGACGTATATCACGGATCTCCATCCCAAATAACTCTATGGTTCCTTCAACGTACATCTCAGCTAATTCCTGTATAGAATTATTAATCTTCATTGGTAAGAATGAGTTGACTCCGTCAATCTCTCCACGATAATCCAAATCGAGTCACTCCCCTTCGCGGCCTTCGGTAAACCCGACACAAATCCATGGAAATACTATTCCATTTCCATTATGGAATATTCAACATCTGTATCAGACCCAAAGACTTCTGATGTTTTGTCTTTAGCTTCTGATAAGTCAAACACACATACACAATTCAATAACATCCCTCTTCACGAATACTCTTCTCAATTTTTGGAACATCTGGTATACACACTCTACCTCAGAACCTCAACACGCCATTTTCCTCAATTCGGAATTCACCTCCGTTACCTTAGTTAATTAAAATCGACTAATCAACCAACTTCAAGTCAAATCGCTGACATACTTTGATTTCTCCCAGAATCCCCATAGTCAGTTCCAACATACTCGACTTCACACTGTCAGGAGTCCCATCACATACTAAACTCACATTTCTGAACTGCTCGATCAATTCTAGTTTTCCTCACCTTAAGCATCGACATATGCAGTAACTCCATACTTAATGCATCAGCTATTACTTTTGCTTTACCAGGGTGTTAACTTAAATCAAAATCATAGTCTTTCATCAACTCCAACCACCTTTTATGCCGCACATTCGACTCTTTGATTCAACAAGTACTTCAAGCTTTCATGATCACCGAACACTTCGAACATAAAGCCAGAAAGATAATGTCTCCAAATTTTCATCACAAACCCCGAGGTTGCCAATTCCAAGTCATGCATAGGATAATTCCCCTCGTGAACTCTTAATTGTCTGGAAGCGTAAGCAACAACCCGACCATCCTGTATCAACGCTCCACCAAGACTCATCTTAGACGCACCACATTACACCACAAAAGACTCACTCGGATTAAGAAAAGTCAATATCGGAGCGGTCATCACTTTTCTTCTTCCGGCCTATAAAACTCCCTTCGCATGCAACATCCCACACATACGCTTGACCCCTTTCGAGTCAACTAAGTCAATGGTAATGTCGACTTAGAAAAACCTTCAATAAACTTGCGATAGCAACTTGCTAATCCCATCAAGCTTCTTATTTCAGTAGCAGACTTCAGAGTCTCCCACTGCAACACAACATCAATCTTCGAAAGATCAATAGCTATTTCACCATTAGAAATCACCTGACCAAGGAACTTACTGTCTACAACCAGAACTCGCATTTCGACAGTTTCGCACACAACTTCTTCTCCCTCAATACCTATAACACAACTCCCAATTGTTCTGCGTGTTCTTCTTCTCACTTAGAATATATCAGAATATTGTCAATGAACACCACCACAAACTTATCCAAATATTTATGGAAAATCCGATTCATATATTCCATGAACATGCCAGGTGCATTGGATACACCAAACGACATCACAGTGTTCTCATGGTGACCGTACCTCGTCCTGATAACTGTCTTCGGAATATCTTTAATTTCTTACTTCATTGCCAACTTGGCTATCTCCTTTATTCTTGATAGTCACCTCGTTTACGTCCCAACAACATCATTAACAAATCACTACAATTGGACCTTATAATCAACATCATGTTTATCCTCAATTAGCATGTCGTAACATAGCGACATCACTAAATAACCATCATACTCCTCATGTAACATACAACACAAGTTACAGCAACCTCCCAGATTTACGAACATAGATATGCATAATTCCACTTAATTACAATAAAAATAAAAAATGAGGTTTTCAATCCCAGGCCGCGCTAAGCGAGCCTTATCCGCTCTAAGCGCGCTACTCACTTCCTCGAGGAGGTGAAATTCCTCCAGACCACGCTAAGCGAACCCATCCGCGCTAAGCGCGCTCTGCGGTTTTGGCAGAAAACCCTGTTATCTCATGGGAACACATCCAAAAGTCACACACCTTAGATAAATCACCAACCACTGCATTTCCTTATGCCTTCAAAGAAACCCACGTCGTAAACACTATTGCACCATCCTTCACAAACTTATCCACTTGCTTAACAGAACAAACAACTCTTCACCTTTGCCGAACTTAAATTCATGCTCTGGAGATAAGTCGTGGGTCTCTTCAGGAAAATATCAAGAATTACACACCACTAGCATATCACTAGCCGTCACATTGCTCTTTATGCCCCTGAGAAGTAAACATCAACAATACCTGATCATTCTCCCTCGAGACATTCCAACTTGACCGACAGACAAGAAACTCGAACTCTCTTCATCTTCAAGTATAATAATCTGCATCGACTCATCAAAACCATCTGTAAGCACCCATCTCAACTCCAATCGATTTTTACCGCACACACCATCTAAGCTGGCAAGACACGTCTATCCCATCCAACATGATTCCGTCTACTATCAACAAGAGATTAAGGGTGATCAGTTCCTCAATTTGCCAATAGATAGCCGACAATCATGATGGGGCATAAACCATACCTCCCAAACTCCAATAGAGTTCCTTACACCTTGTGCACTAAACTACCTAATGCACAAATCCTTAGTTGACACAAGCCTTATCTCCGCATTCCCTCCGGAATCGAGAACAACATCGTCCTAATAACATTTTCACTCTTGCAATCAAATACACACTGAGCCAACATTCCACAACCAAAACATCTCAAAGAAGCAATAGCTTCTCCCCGACTTACTTCAAGCCAACACCTGGAGGCAAACGGTTAGAAAACAAGCAAGTACCGGCAGTGTTTCACACACATGTCGCACACTAAGGAACAAACATCATTAGACAACCTGGCCGGATAGACCGACCTGCTCTGATACCACTAATGTAACACCCTTCTAACCCAGCATAATATACGCGATAAGTATACTTAAATGAATCAGTGTACATCATAAAAAGGTGTCACATTTCTTTATAAAACATCAATTAAAACATCCTGCCCCGTAACACGGGTTTTCAAAACATTTTTAAAATAATAGTTTCTTTAGTAATATCCACAACTAAATTCAAACTTTGCAGCGAAATCATAAATTCAAATATCTTCTTATATTTCATCAAAACATCAAGACCCTTGGGTCATTCTCAACAATCATCATCAATTAAAATTGGTATATGGTAACTCATAAGAATCATTCTAACAAACAACATAATATTCACTTAAGCATTTCCCCACCCGATGTTACATCTATCAGAGCAAGACCCCATACAACTCTACGGAAATACGCTAAACAACTCTAAGCTAGAACTTCACGCACCGAGAAGTTGTTCCTGAATATCTGTACATTACCCACGTAGAGGCAACATTCAAATAGGCAGTGTGAGTAATCACAATTCAATATAAATCATATAAACAAAATACATTAATGGGTCAACATTCGTCTTAAGCAAACATCATAGCAACTCTCCCAAAACATCATATAAATCACCAAGTCATCAACATCACAAACATGCAATCATATAATGCCACCAAGAATGAAATGCAACGTCATAAATGCATGTGGTACCAAATCGTCATAATAATGGACACTAGGCCATCAACCCTCCACAAGGGAGCACGTCACAAAATACTCCAATCCGCACAATGGGATTGAAGCCACCACTGGACCGAAGTCCTAACATCGTCACTGGACCGAAGTCCTAAAATCGTCAATAGACCGAAGTCTAAATGCTATGAATGCATGATGCATAACGTCACAGTCATCAATATCAACAATAGTCATTACGTGCATCATCATTCATCAAAATGTCATATTAATCATATCATCATCAATTCATCAGAACATCATATTAATCATATCATCATCAATTCATCAAAACATCATATTAATCATATCATCATCAATTCATCAAAACATCATATTATAGCATCACTACTTCGTTTCACACTACATCATCCCAATTCATTTGATCATCATGTTCGTCACATAGGATGTATGAACATCAAAACATGTGCATCGTCTATTTATTTCGTCATAGAATCATTATAGTAACATCATTCACATAACTCATACCCTCATAAGCAATCAACGCATAATCATCATATAAGTTCCAACATATAATTAACATCATAAAACAACAACACCCTATCGTTATACACTAGATCAACATAAGCATCATATAATCTTCAACACATAGCATCATATTTACAACAACAATACCTCACAACATTTGACTACATCACAAACAACCACTATTACCTTTACCGGTTAATTGACACCACATCATACCATAACCACTCAACAACATCCTCACGCAACATTATAAGCAACAACTATCACAATTACATGGTATGCCACAAAAAATTAACAACAACATCATACAACCTCATAATTCACAATCACAACACACATTCATGCAACCGATGTCCACATTTCACGGTTCGAAACACTAGAACATACAAGAAAACACACATGGCTCGTCGAATAGTTGGAAATTTATCATTGAAAACAATTTTAACATAAAGTACATAAAGCCAGTTTTCCAACAATTCGAACTGCGACCCAAACGGACTTACGAATCGAAAGTTACGAATTTTCGAAGTTTTCAAAATAAGCTGCCCGAGGGGACCGCGCTAAGCACGCTAAACGGGGCTAAGCGCCCTCTATGAATTGGTCAGAAATTTCTGTGATGACAGCACTTCTCCCACCTTGATTTCATACCCTTAAACTGCATTTTTCACCCCTATTAACACAAATTAAGTCACTATAACCTATATCTAACACACATACATCATTCACCACAACCACAACACAACAAATCATCAAAATCATCACCTTTAACCTCTAAACCCTAGGTTTTTCCCCCAAAACCCCAATCACCCACCAACACCTAATCTTTATATCAAAAATATTGCAAAGTGATACTCCCCATACCTTAGAGTCTTGATTCTTTCGATCTTCTCTTGGAGTTTCGCCGGAATTCTTCTATGCCCTAGCCTCCTTTTCACTTGTTCTTCAGAGCACTTTTGCCTCTTCCTAAAAAATAATACGAATAATGAGTTCCTTTCACTATTCTCCCTTTAAATACCCCTAAATGTGCTCTTCCCATTATACCCTCACTTATCCATCCCTAATGACCAACATACCCTCAATACTCCCACTTCTATTATTTTAAATAATAAACAATAATTTGAATAATACTATATGATTATTCTTACTATTAATATTATTAAAATAATTTCACCACAATGCATCGTGCCTCATAACCACATATCGTCAAAATCACCTTATATCCTCAAATAAGCAACAATAAATCATAATCGAATTTGGGGTGTTACAACTGCTTCCAATGGGCATCGTTTCATTTTAGTTGCCATTGATTACTTCACGAAGTGGGTGGAAGTAGCCTCATATGCCAATGTCACCAGACAAGTGGTAGCCCGGTTTTTCAAGAAGGACATCATCTGCCGGTATGGAGTCCCGGAAAGAATCATTATTGATAATGGTTCAAATTTGAATAACAAGATGATGAAGGAGCTATGTCAGAGCTTTAAGATTGAACATCACAATTCTTCTCTCTATCATCCGAAGATGAATGGGGTAGTTGAAGCGGAAAATAAGAACATCAAGAAGATTGTGCAGAAAATGGTGGTGACGTATAAAGACTGGCATGAGATGTTGCCTTATGCTTTACACGGTTATTGTACTTCGGTACGCACATCAACTGGGGCAACTCCTTTCTCATTGGTATATGGTATGGAAGCAGTTCTACCAGTAGAGGTTGAGGTTCCTTCTTTGAGAATTCTGGCAGATGTGAAGCTTGATGAAGCTGAATGGGTGCGTTCCAGATTGAATCAGCTGAACCTTATCGAGGAAAAGAGATTGGCAGCCATTGCGCATGGTCGGTTGTATCAGAGCAGGATGAAGAAAGCCTTTGATCAGAAAGTGCATCCTCGGTGTTTTCAGGCTGGTGAGTTGGTTTTGAAAAGGATCCTTCCTCCTCAAACAGATCACAGGGGCAAATGGACCCCAAACTATGAAGGGCCATATGTAGTAAGACAGGTTTTCTCTGGTGGAGCCTTATACTCTCAACTATGGATGGTGAAGATTTTACGTCCCCTGTGAACGCAGACATAGTCAAAAAATACTTCGCATAAAAGAGACTTGCTGGACATAAAAAGAAAGTCCATGCAACAAAGGGCATCCCGGCGAACCATGAAAAAGGAAAATGTTCGGGCAAAAATTTGGGATAAAAAGAAAAGAAAAAGAATAAACCCGCAAAGTTGAAAACCTGGAAAGGCAACTTTGGCAAAAATGGGTATCCCGGTGGATTAAAAACCCGAAAAGGGCGATCCAGGAAAAAGTTAGGGATTTGAAAGCAAGAGGCTGCGATCTGAGTTCGATCTGTGAACACTTTTGATACTTGGAAATTTCAAAGGCAAGGAATCAGTCCAGTCAGTCTCTTCGAAGGTCAAAGCATCTACGGATAAACGAGCCATATCGGGTCATAGCTAAATTGAATCATGGTGGATATCTGTTCCCCACATTGCCGACATGTGTATTTTCTTTTACTTCTTTTTTGCAATTACCTCTTTTCAGGAATTGCTTCCGGATGTAAATGCCTATTTACAAACCAATTCATTCAATAAAATTTTCATTTTCATTCAAAGGGCTTTCCATTTGTGTTTTTACTTTAACTGTTTTGTTTGTGAAAACATCCAATATTTTTTATAAACATTGCATGCAAAAATGTTAAGCTTTGCAAAGCATATCGAAAAACAGTGAAATTGCTTAGACAACAATCATTGTGATGGTAATCGAGATAGCCATTTTTGCATATACTGTTGATTGTGTTTGTAGGGTAGCAGGATTTCTCCCCAGTAGAGTTACTCTCCTCAGCATTGAAATTTCATCCTTCTTAGTCGGTTGTTGCTCTCCCCAGCCAGAGTACAGAGGATTATTTCCCTAGCTAGAGTTGTGATTGATTACTCTCTTAGCAAGCAGCTAGAAGTTGTCCTTATCTTCCTTCTTTGGACAAATAGGGTATTTCCCCACAGTCTTGGAACCCTTTTTCCTCAGCTAGTCAGGAAGTGCTTTTCTCATCAGCTACGGTATAATCTAATCCCCAATAGATGAGTAAGCTTAATGGTATCCCCTAGTAGAGTTGATGTCGTCAATCACCAAGCGGGTTTGCTAATAGTGGTTGATATTCCCCAGCAGGGTGAAGATAAGGACATCTCCCAACAGCAGGTTAAGTTCAGTAATATCCCCAAGCAGGTTCGGTATTATTGACTTGTCTCCCCAAGCAAAGTTTGGTGGTGATCTTCACAGTGGTTTGTTCAACGGCAGTTGACATCCCCAGCGGGTTCTAAGTCCAATTATTATTGGAATCCTTCAGATCCAGGTTCTGAGTTCTATCTTTAGTAGAAGTCATGGGTAATCTCCAGCGGAGAGAAATCCTCTTTGGGTTCCACTTCAATATTCATCTTTATTCATCTCCAACAGAGTGTAATTTCTCTCGGAGTCTTCATCTCCAGCAGAGTTGGTGATCAGGAAGTCGTTCAGTGAAATCTTCCTCAGCAGGATCTTTTAATTCAGAGGACAATTTAGTTTGTCATCCCCGGTGGATTTTCCTTCGTCTTCAGCATTTAATTTGCTGGAGCGCCTCTTTTACATTGCATAAGCATTCTTGCATGGCATCCTCCCAAACGCGTAGCATTTCCATTTTGTATGGGACATTACGCCATAGAAAAATTCAAACATATGCATTCGAAGCATAAGCCAGGTTTGATATTTTTTCCAGACTCTTTCCCCAGCAGAAAGAGATGTAATTCAAGAGATGTTGTTTGACATTACATTGCAACCCGTGGATTCGTCCTTCTTACTGTTGTTCCTTCCTATACTCCCTTATAGAGTTGTCTGTTTAGATTTCTCTTTCCCCAGCGGAGTCATCTTTGTAGATCTGTTGATTCTACTTATCTTGGGTGTGAAAGTCTACCTTCGGCTTAGTCTTTCTTTGAAAGTCCACCTCTGGCTTGGCCTTTCTTTTCGAGTTCGCCTTCGGTCGTCCTCGTATCCTTTGTTTGAGAGTCTACCTTCGACATAGTCTTTCTTTGAAAGTCCACCTTCGGCTCGGTCTTTCTTTTCGAGTCCACCTTTGGCTTAGTCTCGTATTGTTGGGTTTGAAAGTCCACCTTCGGCTTGGCCTTTCTTTTCGAGTTTGCCTTTGGTCGTCCTCGTATCCTTTGTTCGAGAGTCTACCTTTGGCATAGTCTTTCCTTGAAAGTCCACCTTCGGCTCGGTCTTTCTTTTCGAGTCCACCTTTGGCTTGGTCTCGTATTGTTGGGTTTGAAAGCCCACCTTCGGCTTGGCCTTTCTTTTCGAGTTTACCTTCGGTCCTCCTTGTATCCTTTGTTTGAGAGTCTACCTTCGGCATAGTCTTTCTTTGAAAGTCCACCTTCGGCTCGGTCTTTCTTTTCGAGTCAACCTTTAGCTTGGTCTCGTATTGTTGGGTTTGAAAGTTCACCTTCGGCTTGGCCTTTCTTTTTGAGTTCGCCTTCGGTCGTCCTCGTATCCTTTGTTTGAGAGTCTACCTTCGGCATAGTCTTTCTTTGAAAGTCCACCTTCGGCTCAGTCTTTCTTTTCGAGTCCACCTTTGGCTTGGTCTCGTATTGTTGGTTTTGAAAGTCCACCTTCGGCTTGGCCTTTCTCTTCGAGTTCGCCTTCGGTCGTCCTCGTAGTCTTTCTTTTCGTGTTCGTCTTCGGCCGTTCTCATTTCACTTTCGTTGATTAGCCCGCCTTCGGCCGGTCTTGTCTTCCTCCCCAACATAGTCCATCTTCGGCTGGTATTTCCTTTTCGAGTTCGCCTTCGGCCGACCTCGTACTGTTGTTGCTTGTTATTCCGCCTTCGGCCGGTTTACCTTTTCGAGTTCGCCTTCGGCCGTACTCATGTATTACTGTTTGTTATCCCGCCTTCGGCCGGTCTACCTTTTTGAGTTCGCCTTCGACCGTACTCGTATTATCTTGTCCCCCAGCAGAATCCGCCTTTGGCCGGTCTTTCTTTTCGAGTTCGCCTTCGGCCGTTCTCGTAAACACTCTATTGCATTACCCCCCATAGGTTGCAAATTTCCAGGTTATTTTGGTATTCAAACCTCGTGTATCCTGATTGTCTGAAATTCGTTACTATCATACCCTCGGATCCAAGAAGTTTGAATAGGGGCAGCTGTAACACCTCAAAATTTGCACTCATGCTTTTAACACTAACTGGCTTATGTTTCATTGCATTCTTGCATTATCATCTTTGCATATCATTGGCTCTTAGCATGGGATCAAGGCATCTGAGTCAAGTCCAAGGAGCCTTGAGCCTCAAGAGATCATAAAAGATCCATCACCTTATAATGAGATCAAGCTTGACAAGAAATCTCAAGGGAATCACACTCTCCTAACATGATTGTTCGAATTAGGGTTTTGGACTTCTTGATTTTAACCCCCAATGGGCAAGATCTTTGAGCTTTTATCATCACCAAATGGAAAATCTTATCATTGTTTGAGAGGATACACCTCATACTCAGAAGAATTTGGATTTGGAGGATGTGTTGATTCCTCCTAGACTGAGGGCACCAAAACTAGGGTTTGCCATAAAATCAATTTATTTCTGATTTCTTGGGCAAGACTTGATTTCATGGTATTCCTCATGTCCTTAAGTGTCTAAGATTGAAGGATTGTCCATCAAGTTGGTTTAGAAGGGCTTCAATTGATCAATTGATTGAAAATCAAGAGAATTGGGGAAAAATCAACTGTGCAGAGGAAAAAGTCAACTCTTGATTTTTTGAGGTCAATTTCATGTTCCTCATCTCAAATATGATCATTGGTGAAGATTTGATCAAGAATTATCAAGGGATTCATCAAAAATCAAGAAATGTGAAAGGTTGCCAAAAATAGAAATTAGGGTTTCCATTTATGGCAAGTTTTGGCAAGGTGAGCACCCAACTTTAGGGCATTCTTTTTCTATGTTCAAAGCACAAAATTGAAAGTTTATGGAGGCCTATCAAAAGTTCACATTCCAAGCTTTAAAACCATACCAAGAACACCTCCATTGGATCAAAATTGAGAGAGATGTGATCAATTAAAGTTAAGAGCATGGCACGACCAAGGCAACTTGGCTGGCTAATCCAGTTAGTACCAAACATGTTCATCATCATTTTTAAGCATGTTCAAGAGCTCCAATCCAATTACTTACAACTCCAACATTGTTCTATGTCATTCCCTCTTTCCAAAGAGCTAAAAAGCTTGTCATTTCATCCATTGGTTAATGAGATATTACCCATCAAAGTCATCACCATGCTTATGTGCATCAAATGAGAACATTTCACTCCAATTCAAAGGAAACAGGTTGTGTGGTTATTGTTGCTTCTCATACGCATCAGCCATACATCACATAACATTGCCATTTTGAACCATATAGGCTCTTACATACCACATGCACATGTACCACCCTTTGCCATATATGTCCAAACAAAAGAATAAGAAACTTGCCCAAGAAGCTTACATAGCAAGCTGCTACAAACTCAGCAACATTACATCACCACCATCCATCCTAATCACCACCATAATTGTCATGCTTCTCTCCACATTGAATCAAACACGGGCTAGCTTATCTCTCACTTCACTCACTTTCATTTCAATTAATTCTTAACTCAGTCACCTTCTAACCTCACAAACCATGGTTCTAACTGTTAACCAAGGTGGTTAACAGTTAACCAAGCATATAAAAGCAAATCATAAAAGAATTGCAACTAACTTGGATCATTTTCTTCATTCTCCTTCACTTCATACTCTTCTCTCTCTCTGGATCTTCTCTCTCAAGCTTACTCTAACTGAGGTTTCTTGAAGATTCTTCTTCTACATTCATCATCAACAGATCCTTGAATTGATAGCATTGAATCTTTAATTTCATCTTCTTCTCCAAGTTTTTAACTCAAACTTCATTGATTCAAAGCATTGCTTAAGCCTTTATTTGGCTCAGTCTCAAGTTCAAGTGCATAAGGAATCTGCTCTCTGGTTTTTCTTGTGCTCAAAGCTGCATCAACATCACAGGTTTCATCTCAATATTTTTGATCTCTTTATGCTCTGATTAGCTTTTTTTTGCGTGTTTGGAGCTCAATAGGAGCCTGATCAGTGGTTTTCACTCGTAGTTTTTCAGGCGTTTGTGGCTATCTTTTCCGTTATGTTTTCGGTATTTGAATTCATAGTATTGCATTTCTACTTAGTGTTTGTGTTTTATTTAAGCAAGTGTTTGTTTTAATATTATTCCGTTTTTAGACCGTTTGTGCTTTGATGTGGTAGTGTTTTCTTTGTGTTTCTCAGGTTTGTATAAAGTCATTAATCAGATGCGCGTGTGAAAGCTAGAGTGCCAAAAGTTCAAGGAAAAGACCAATCAGAAGCCTGACACGTCTGCCCGTGTCACAGGACACGGCCCGTGTCAGGAGGCCTGGGAGATGGAAGTTTGAGCACTAAAATGGGACAAGGAAAAGATCAAACAGAAGCCTGACACGGCTGCCCATGTCACAGGACACGGCCCGTGTCAAGGCCCCTGAGAAACTGCCTTGGCGCATGAAGAGTCAGCAGCCTGACACGGCTGCCCGTGTCATGGGACACGGCCCATGTCAGGGCCACTGGAGGGGAATTTTGTGATTTTTTAATTATTCCAATTAAGTGTCCTTTGAGGGTATTTTGGGAATGTCACATGTTGTTTAGTGATTTGATACTTTTTAAGCTAAGGAAGGCACGAAAGAAAAACACTTTGGAATTACGTATTATTTTGGATGTTTTTCACGAGTTCTTGGAGGACGGAGATCTCTCAACCGCTGAAGCAATTGAAGATTGAAGGAATCCGATTATTAGTGTAATGGCTTTTCTTTATTTTTATTCAGTTATTGTTTCTGTTATGAACATGAGAGGCTAAACCCCACAATGCTAGGGGGTGTCCCTGAATTGTGATGTATGAACCTATTTTGATTTAGTCAATGAGATTTTGTTTTCTTGCTTTAATCTTTTATTATGCAAATTATAAAATATTTGTTGTAATCGGTTAAATTGAGAACGATTTATGATTAGGGATTTGGTCTGAAAAAACCAATCTATCGTTTTGCATAATAACACTACGGTAGATATTGCCTAGGAATGGGGATACCCTGTAGTGACTTTTATAAACCTTGTCAGGACTATTGCTTGATGTTCTTTCTTGACCGCTAAGGAATTAGGGTCAAGGGAGAATATCAAAGGTTTTTCGATTAAGGAATTTAAGAAAAATGTTATTAAAGTTTTGTAAAATTAAGGTTTGAGGCATTTCTCTTTGATTATAATTTAAGGTTCTTACTAAGCAATTTATACACCTTCCCTAGCATGTTTCATAATATTCGTAAAAAGCACTTTTATTATTCTGCTTATTTTATTTTGTTATTATAATTCTCTCAACCAAACAAACCCCAAAAATCATTTTGTTTAATTGAAATAGCATATGCACTTATAATTACATGCAGTCCTCGAGAGATCGATTATGGGGATAACCCCTACTATTACTACATCGGTGAAAATAGTACACTTGCTATTTTTCCGATCAAGTTTTTGGAGCCGTTGTCGGGGACTGCAAAATTTTAAGTGCTTGTGTTAGTTCAATTGGAATTTTGTCACTCTGTGACTAAAATTTTTAATTTTATTTTTCTGTTATTTTTATTATTACTATTATCTGTCTAACCTGTATATGTGAGGCAATCCCTCGGCAGAATTTTCTTTGGACGCAGAACCCGAAAGATCATTGTACGCTAGACGCCGTCATGCCAAACAAGAAAGACTGGCAGAGTCAGTTTCAGGAACGGTAATTTCGGATCTAGAAAAAGAAGAAAGAACTTCGGTTCATTCAGAGCAATCAGATTCAGGTTCAGAAACAGGTACAGACTCAGAGTCAGAAACCATTATTATGGCTAACAATCCACCAGCAGAAAGACTTCTGGGTGATTACGGTGGGGCAAATGCACCGGCTGGTAGGTTAACAATTGTGAACCAACCGGTGAATGTGCCGAATTTCCAGCTGCATCCTAGCACCATCATTCAACTTGAGAGGAGACCTTTCACCGGAAAGGTTAATGAAGATGCCAACAAACATCTGCAGAGATTTCTGACTATGAGTACCACTCTCAAGATTGAGGGGCACACTGAGGAAGCGAAAAAGTTAAGAATGTTTCCTTTCACTCTGGCGGAAGAGGCTGAAGAGTGGTTCTATTCGTTACCTGCTGGGAGTATTGCCACTTGGGAAGATATGGAGAAGGCATTTCTGAATGAATATTTTCCGGCCTCTGTTTATATCCGAAAAAGATATGATATTGTGAACTTTAAACAGAAGGACGGAGAATCTCTCGGAGACGCATACAAGAGGTTCAAGAAGGTTTTGGTAGCTTGTCCGACTCACAACATGGATCAAACTAAGCAGATGTAGGTGTTCATCAATGACCTCCCAATAAATACTAAGCAGCTAATTGATACAGCTGCCGGTGGCTCATCTAATTTTACAACAGCCACTGGTGTCAAAAAGATCATTGAAGCCATAGCCGCTAACGAGCATTTGGAGTTGTATGATCGAAGTGTGAGTAAATCTGAGGGTGTGATTGATTTAAAGTTGAATAATCAGGTTGTGAAGGTAGAAGATCAAATTGCTGCAGAAGTTAAAAGAAGGTTAAAGGCTATGAAAGTGGGTACGTAAAGTGTGGCACAAGTTCAAACTGGTCAACCCATGAGTTGTGAGATTTGTAGTGGACCCCATTATACTGCATGTTGTGTTGCGACTCCGCAACAAATTGAAGAGATAAAATTCCTGAAGCAGAATAATCCCTACGCTCAAACTTATAATCCAGGGTGGAACAGTCATCCTAACTTCTCCTGGAAAGATCAGAATCAACAACAATATTCACAGTAGCAACCAGTCCCTCAGAAAGCACAATGGGAGATTGCCATTGAGAAGATGGCAGCTCATAACATACAATTTTAGGAAGAGACCCAGAATAGTTATAGGAATACCACAGCCTCCATAAAGAATCTGGAGGTTCAATTGGGTCAGATAGCTCAACAAGTTGCAAATTCTCAAGCACCAAGCGCCCTCCCAAATCCGAAGAATCATGAGAATGTCAATGTTGTTACCACAGAAAACTAGGAAGTTGCAGAAGAAGAAGCCAGGCCAACCGAAGAGAAAAGAAAATAAGCGGTTAAACCTAAGATCAAGTTATCGTACCCCTCAAGAGTGACAAAGAAGGAGACACAAGAAAAAGACTTTGAGAAATTCAGCTCATTGTTCAAAAAGTTAGAGATTAATATGCCCTTCTTTGAAGCACTTGAACAAATGCCGCTATATAAGAAATTCATGAAGGAGGTCATTGGGAAGAGGAAACCTAGTGGAGAGGAGGTAAAGAGTCTAAGTGAGGAGAGTAGTGGGGAATCACAAGGTAGGAGAATTCTAATCAAACGGAAATACCCTGGTTCTGTATCAATTCCCTGTACCATAAAGGACCGAATTTTTAAGAAAGTCTTGATTGATTCGGGTGCTAGTGTGAGCCTTATGCCCCTCTCAATTTTCAAAAAGATGGGTATAAAGAAAATAAGTGAAACGGGAACAAACCTGAAGTTTGCCGACCTCACAACCAAACAGTCATACGGCTTAGCAGAAGATGTGCTTGTGACTATTGAAAACTTCACCTATCCAGTAGACTTTGAGATCATTGATCTACCCGAGGATGTGGAGATGACTATCATACTGGGTCGACCATTTTTTATGACTAGTCGGTGCAGTATGGATATTGAGACTGGTACTCTAACCTTGAAATATTTTGAGGAAGAAATAACCTTAAAGTTGTTGGAGCTCAAGAAGCAAGGTCAATAGGAAAGTAATCACCCCTCAGTTGGAATGATCCGAACAGTGGAAAAAGGCAAAAGCTCAAAACCACTTCTTGAAAAATGCTCTGGAATAATCCATCAGGTTGCAGCATCTGAGTCAACTTTTACACCTAGCAAGACTCCAGCATCCAGTCAAAAAGTCAATAAGAGGAAGAAACGTCAAAGAAAGAAGAGAAAAAGACATCAAAGGGAGAATGTGGAAGTTAGATGTGAGTTGAATCACAAGGTAGCTCTTAATCCTGAATCTGACTGGTGCTCTGTTGTGGAAAGGTCAAGCAACAAAAGTAAAAAAATGTGTAAGCTGAAGTACCCCCCATAGCATTGGGGAGTAACCCGTCGAGCCATGCAACGTTAAACGAAGCACTACGTGGAAGGCAACCCACGCTTGTCTGATTAATTTCTTTCTTTTTGCTGGTTATTTTGTTTTGGTTGTGGGAAATAATTTGGATCTTACATGTGTAAACGATGATGTCGCAGTGGTGTTGCATTACCGTCAGCATCCCAGAAGGATCTCAGTGAGTGACCTCTCTCACTCTTTTCCTAACACATTGGGGCCAATGTGTAGTTCAATTTTGGGGGAGGATTTACTGTTTTTAGTTTTTCCTTTTTGTACGGATCATGTTTATTTTGTGTGTTGTTTAATGAAAAACTCTCTGAATTCTTTCCGAATCTGAGAAAAAAATATATTGTTTGTTCTGTTATTGCGAGAGATCATGAGTGAGGTGGAGAAAGTATATAGAGTTTGAGTAAAAAGGAGCTTAATATGGAAATGGAAAAATCTAAAAACTTAGGTATACCACAAACACCCCGATTCTCTGAGTAAGGAGACGAGTCCAACGTGTAGATTTGTGCCATAGTGCTTTAATCTGAGAAGCATCCCCCAAGTAGTTTATAATGACAGTTTGGCATCAATAATAAGAATTGCGTGTACTAAGTTGATCGAAAAAAAAAAGAGTAAAGGCACCGAAAAAAGTGTGAATAAAGGCAATTAGACGACTAGTCCTTCTAAGTTGGGTAACCCTCACCCGGTTATTTAGCCTAACGGAGGTTGAATCTAAAAAGTCGTCCCAAAGGGGACAAACATACGCCAATGTGCGAGAAAAATTATGGTGCCTAGAAAAAAAAATTTGATCAATTTTGTGCATGTAAGGAAAAATCATCTAAAGTGCCTTAATATGATTGTCTGAATGAAAGGGGTAGAAAATCGAGAAGAAGACTTAAGCCCAAAGCATAGTTGGAGAGGTAGCCTAAAAGGGGATTTAGGTCAGTGGCCTCACCGCAGTATAGTGTTTGTGTGATATCTTTGTTGACGGAGAAGTACCAAGATAACTTGTTGAGTGACTTGGAATGAAAAGCTCGCGTATGAGTATCGTCACATCCGCTCGATCAAATCTTTCTTATGACAGTTCATTTGTACTTCAATTCTTTATGTAAGCTTATTGCTTGAGGTCAAGCAAAAGTTTAAGTTTGGGGGAGTTTGATCAGTGGTTTTCACTCGTAGTTTTTCAGGCGTTTGTGGCTATCTTTTCCGTTATGTTTTCGGTATTTGAATTCATAGTATTGCATTTCTACTTAGTGTTTGTGTTTTATTTAAGCAAGTTTTTGTTTTAATATTATTCTGTTTTTAGACCGTTTGTGCTTTGATGTGGTAGTGTTTTCTTTGTGTTTCTCAAGTTTGTATAAAGTCATTAATCAGATGCGCGTGTGAAAGCTGGAGTGCCAAAAGTTCAAGGAAAAGACCAATCAGAAGCCTGACACGGCTGCCCGTGTCACTGGACACGGCCCGTGTCAGGAGGCCTGGGAGATGGAAGTCTGAGCACTAAAATGGGACAAGGAAAAGATTAAACATAAGCCTGACACGGCTTCCCATGTCACAGGACACGGCCCGTGTCAGGGCCCCTGAGAAACTGCCTTGGCGCATGAAGAGTCAGCAGCCTAACACGGCTGCCCGTGTCATGGGACACGGCCCGTGTCAGGGCCACTGGAGGGGAATTTTGTGATTTTTTAATTATTCAAATTAAGTGTCCTTTGAGGGTATTTTGGGAATGTCACATGCTGTTTAGTGATCTGACACTTTTTAAGCTGAGGAAGGCACGAAAGAAAAACTTTTTGGAATTACGTATTATTTTGGATGTTTTTCACGAGTTCTTGGAGGACGGAGATCTCTCAACCGCAGAAGCAATTGAAGATCAAAGGAATCTGATAATTAGTGTAATGGCTTTCTTTATTTTTATTCAGTTATTGTTTCTGTTATGAACATGAGAGGCTAAACCCCCCAATGCTAGGGGGTGTCCCTGAATTATGATGTATGAACCTATTTTGATTTAGTCAATGAGATTTTGTTTTCTTGCTTTAATCTTTTATTATGCAAATTATAAAATATTTGTTGCAATCGGTTAAATTGGGAACGATTTACGATTAGGGATTTGGTCTGAAAAACCCAATCTATCATTGTGCATAATAACACTACGGTAGATATTGCCTAGGAATGGGGATACCTTGTGGTGACTTTTATAAACCTTGTCAGGACTATTGCTTGATGTTCTTTCTTGACCGCTAAGGAATTAGGGTCAAGGGAGAATATCAAAGGTTTTTCGATTAAGGAATTTAAGAAAAACATTATTAAGGTTTTGTAAAATTAAGGTTTGAGGCATTTCTCTTCGATTATAATTTAAGGTTCTTACTAAGCAATTTATACACCTTCCCTAGCATGTTTCATAATATTCGTAAAAAGCACTTTTATTATTCTGCTTATTTTATTTTGTTATTATAATTCTCTCAACCAAACAAACCCCAAAAATCATTTTTTTAATTGAAATAGCATCTGCACTTATAATTACACGCAGTCCTCGAGAGATCGATTATGGGGATAACCCCTACTATTACTACATCGGTGAAAATAGTACACTTGCTATTTTTCTGATCAGAGCCATGTGAATCTCCGGCTAGTTGATAGGTACCTTAGGTGCTTATTTAAATTTTCTAGGGAAAAATTCATGGCTTCGATTTGATCTGTGTGTGCTTTGTTTGTGGAAACTAATGTTGGATTTGGAATCTACGTGACCTAAGGATCATTTTGGTATGTGAGTTATCATTTTCTGGTGACCTGAAAGTTTTGGCACGGTGGTGAGTGGCCGGAGAAGATGACCGGAGTCTTCTCCGGCCAGTGGTGTTCATCAGCATTAAGAACCCTAGCTCATTTCTCAGTTTATAACGTGACCATTGGATTGTTTTAATCTAACGATCATAAACGTGTCAGCGCATTAATGAGAGAGCATCCCTGGCACGTGCTCTCATTTTTGAATTGTTTTTTAATTCTTTAATGCCATATGTGTGTATCATCATTAGTTGCCATATTCTGGACCACATGATTTGCTTACTTCCTTGATCATCATCTGTTGACTGCATCCTAAGGTTATTATTGAGCCAAATTTTTTACTGCTCCACATGTTATACACCCTATATGAACACGCTTAGTGGATTGGGCCATTTTGGATATTCACACCCCCTCCTTTAAAGCCCAATTCATGTTATAACTGGACTTTTGCTTGTGTGAAACCCCCTGGCCTATTTCTCTTGGATTTTAATTTTCCTTTCATACTTGTTTGGTTTTTAATTTCTAAAATTGCTTTTAAGCATGATAAAATTCCCAAAAAATTCATGATGCATCATAACACATTTAAATAATTTTTTATTATTTTTATTTCTGATTTTGGATTATTTTACTATTTTTCCATGAATTTCCATTTAATTTATTTTGTGTGAACATCCCTTCATGATAGTTGTTTCATTTTGGATTTGTTTTACATAGCTTTGAACTGAATTTTCACGTGATAGTTGATACATGCCTCTGTGATATATTGATGCATCTCATACCATTTTTCATAGATTTTTTAGGTCATTTTTCATTGACTTTTGGATGTTGTCTTTGAGCAATTTGTTTGTGTGACTTGTATGAGATTGTGGAGCATCTTTGAACATGTTTGGTAATTGATTTTAATCCATCCTTTTGATACATGTTTGCACACTGTTTTCACTTCAAGTGACTTGCATATTCTAATTTTATCATCCTTCTAACATGACTTTATGGATTGTATAAATGCACCTTTGCATGTGTGTTTGTTAGAGGAATTGTGCTAGGGTTTTGGATGTGTATGGTATGCATTCCCTTTTGACAATTGATGAGGCCTCTTGATACATGTTGTATGAACATTATAGGTCACTTTTCTCATGTTATAGGGCATTCATAGTTCATCTTGAATTGACTTATGTGCACCTATTTGAACTTAAAATGTTTTGTGAACTTGTGCATCTTTACTTGTTCTTCTTTGATCAATTATTTGCATCAACACTTGCATGATCTTGTACATCCATTTAAACATGATTTTAATTCTGTTTGTAATCATTTTCAATCATATTCCATGAATTCTAACATCATCTTGCATGTTTCTAAGTTCATAAACCTTTGCATGTTTGTTTGACCTAACTTGAACATGCTTACTTCTAATCTTCAATGTGCTTCAACATGACACTTGTGTGGACTTTGTATGATCATTCTTGACTTCTAAACGTCATTTCAAATATCCTGTGCTACTGACTTTCATTCATTTAAATGCTTATTCACCTTGCATCCCCCTTCTTTACTTGCATTACAAGTATGCTTCATTGTTGAACTTAAGTGTTGTTTGTTTTTACTTCTTAATCATTTTCAATGCTTGCATTCATGATTACATGCTATATTAATGACATCTCAATGCATTAATAAATGTCATTGACTTCTGACTTCGATGTTTACCGATGCATTTATTCATGTTTAGGATTCATATGCTTTCATCTTGCATAGTTATTGCTCAACTTGCATTTGTGTGAACTTTTGATGCATAGTTTGACATTATGTGCTTTCATTTGGCATGCTTACTTTGGTAAGGACCCTTGACATGTACCTACTAACTTTGGTTGTTCCTTAACCCTTAGGACCCTTTCCTTTTAGTTTTAACCTTGCTTGCTTCTTAAGTTGTCTTCTTAAGACAATTAGCATTGTTTAGTTTACTTTCTAGCACTCATATTCATTTCTTGTGATTAGTTTGTACTAACCTTTTATGTAGGGGCAGAGGTAAGACATATGAAAATGTGGATGATTATCCATGTTCATTCCTTCTTTCATCCCTCTTTTACTTCTCTTTCATTTCTATGTGTGGATTACATGATATATTGCTTTGTGTAGAACTCTCTCACATTCCTTTGGGATCCTGGCTCATCCTTAATTTTTTATTAAGGTGAGGTAGGATAAGAATTAGGTAATGCTATCCCTCTCTCTTCTTTAGACTTAGGTTGTTCCTAAACCTTGACCTTAGGACCACCTTTGCATGATAACATTAGGAACATTTAGATTCCCCTTAGTGTTTTCTTTTCCTTTGAGTCTTCTCTTCTCATCTCATAACCTTTCTAAAACACTTAATAAAGGTTAACGTGTATTGCGCATGAGCCTTATATATGGGAAGTGAGGTATGGGGGGTCTCCCTTCATTCTTCTAGGGTACTTAGTGTACGTCCTGTTGGGGACGATACGCGACGTATTCGTTCCTATGTTGTAGACTTGGGTGCAATGCAAGTTACAAACTAATTTCAATCCATTTCTGTCTAAAAAACACAAAATAAATTCAAAATCCTTTTTTATCCTTCAGGATCGTTAAGTTTCAAACCTTTTCAAAAAAGAGCATGTTATTTTCCATTTTGTCGCAAACAGGCATCGACCCTAACTGTCGGACGCGAACTTAACGTCGCTCATAAAAAATACCGACCTCGTTAGGTCGAACTACGACTGCTCTGATTTCTTCTCTCTCATCCGATTAAGGATACGTAGGCACAAGACGGCGATGTATTGGCGAGCAACCTCCCCTTTTAGTTCGTGTCCGAACTACGTTGACTCTGACTTTCCCATTGCACGAGGGAATACATAGGCGTAGGACGACGATGTCCTATCGAGTCACTTCTTTTTCTTTTCTCCCCCGTTTCTTCTCTCTTTTCCATTCTCGTTCCTTCTCCTTTCCAGTAGCAGTAGAGCTCCAGATGACGACACCCTTTGATCGAGACAGCAAGCGTGGATCCCATCGAGTATGATGGATGCGTAGGGATGCTAATACCTATCCTTCGCGTAACCGACTCTCTTACCCGTTTCTCTTGGTCGCGAGACCATGCTCTTTCCCTTCCCTCAGGTTTACGCAGTGTTTCCTTTCCCTCTCTTGGGATAAATACACATTGCTGGCGACTCTGTTTCCGCGCCACTTTCACGTTTGTACTTGGATGAAAATCCCGGGAGCGAAAATATGATGGTTCATACAATGGTTTATTGTACAACAGGATATACTTTGGATCGTTGAGAGGTAGCAATGTTTTTGACAGGCTGGCTTTACGTTTTGGTTGCTGAGTGGAGTGTAGAGTGAAGAATAGACTTGTAACAATAAAATAAATAACAACAATAATAATACTAATAATAAATAATAATAATAATAATAATAATAATAATAAAAATAATAATAAATATGATAAAATAGTAAAATGATAAAATAATAAAAATAATAAAAATAAAAATGATAATAATAATAAAGGTGATAAAATAATAATATATAACAAAACAATAATAATAATAATAATAAATAAAATAATAATAGTAGTAACGAAATAAATAATAATAATGATAATAATAATGAAAAAGATAATGAAATAATAAATATTAATAATAATAATAATAATAATAATGACAATGGTAATAAATAAATAAATAAATAAAATAATAAATGAATAAAAATAGTGATAATAACTAATAAATAAAAATAATAATAAATAAATAAGAAAATAATAATAATAACTAAAAATGGTGGCAAACATAAAAATAATAATAATAACTTAATAATGAAATAATAATAATAATGATAAATAATAAAAATAAACATAATGATATAATAATAATAATAATAATAATAATAATAATAATAATAATAATAATAATAATAATAATAATAATAATAATAATAATAATAATAATAAAATGATGATAATAAAGATAAATAAGAAAAATAAATAATATATTAACAGAAGAGGAATTAAATTAAACTAAACTAGTGATTTAAAAGTAATAAAAAAATTCAAATTTTAAATAAAAGAAATGTTCTAAAACTCATAAAATAACTTAATAATAATAAAAGGAACACGCGACAACAATTAGACAAAAAAATGTGTGACTATGCTTAATGGACTATATGATTGCAGAATGTTAAGACAGATGACCTAAAATGATATGACAATGATCAGAGGATCTGAGGGTAAAATTTGGGGTATAATAGTTGCACCTATTTAAATATCTTCACCGGATGACATGAGTGATGATAATCCTCTTGAAATCATGGTGAAAGATATTTAAATATAGATAACCGAAAATTTTTCTCTTAGATGCAATGATATGTTATGCTATGGACAAGAGTAATCTATAATGCTGACATGTCATGAACTCTAGTAGGATGAGATGATGGAACATGGATGAAAATGAAGGCAAACAGGGGTAGAGTCGACACAATGAGTAAACACTCACTGGGGATTGACAACAACAATGGGGAAGCTGAAACACAACTAGGGAAATCTAGAGTGATAGATCAACTAGTTCAAATGTGGACGGCTGACGCTTTGGAAGGGAAAGATCCTTGCTGGAAATAGAATTCAGACAGGTGATCTCCACTGGGGAAAGATCCAGGGAGATAAACAACAAGTTTGGATATGACCGGACGACTCTAGAACAACAAAAAGGGTAGACAAACTCTCTACTGAGGATAAAACCAGAAAGAAGTATAATCTCCATTGGGGATCAACTTGAACCAAAGGGATAGACATCCAACAAACAGATTTCTTGGGGATTTCTTATATTGAAGAGTTCAAACGGGATCCTCAAGAAAAACCAGAAAATACAGAGAAAACATAAACTCTGCATGTGCCAAACAAATTGGACTTAAACCAGGAGCACAGATAATAATCGGCTCTGATAGGTTCAAATGGTGGTAACCACATGGGCCTCCGAGGGGACATTGGTAATGACCAAACTTCTGGTGAAGATAAGATTATAAAATGCCAATAATTATTGGGCTTAGAAAAACACGACAGTAATCACTGGACTTAGGGTACTGGTAATGGTCAGACTCTCAACAAATGCCAGTAATCACGGGACTTTACAATACCGATAATGATAGGTCCTTGAAACAATGCCAGTAAACATTGGGCTTAAGGTACCAATAACGATTGGTCTGAAATAATTCCAGTAATCACTGGACTTTGCAACATCAATAATGATTGATTTTTGAAGTGATGCCAGTATACAATGGACTTGGAGTACCAATAATGATTGGATAAAAACACGTCAGTAATCACTGGACTTATACAGCACCAATAATGATTGGTCATCAGGTTCAAATGTGACTGGATGACATTTTATCCCCAAAAGATCCTCAATGAAGGTTGAACCGGAAAGACGGTCTCCACTGGGGAATATCCAATGCAGTGGATCAACAAGTTCAAGTATGACTGGCTGACACTCTAGGACAAAAAAGCAACCTTATTGGAAGTTGAACCAAAAGATGGTCTCCACCAGAGGTAACGAGAATGATTGATCATCAAGTTCAAATGTGACCGGATGACATTCTAGAACAAAAAAAATATCCTCAATGAAGGTTAAACCGGAAAAACCGTCTCCACTGGGGAAAGAAACGTTTACGATTAGTGGTCAAAGGGTTGATAGAGAGATACATAAACTTGAGAGTCACCACTAACGGGTTAATGGTAGGGTAGCAAATCACCAGACATTATCATCGTCAAAAGGTTGACGGATACGATACAATTCGGAACATATTCACTAAAGAGTGGCATTATCAAAGGATTGATGGCAATGAAATAATTCACTAAAGAGTGTCATCATCAAAGGATTGATGGCAACGAAATAATTCACTAAAGAGTGACATCATCGAAGGGTTGACGAAAAGGCAAATCAATTCACCAAAAAGTGACATCATCAAAGGGTTGACGAAAAGACAAACCAATTCATTAAAGAGTAACATCATTAAAGGATTGACGGAGAGAAAACCTCAAGTAAGAAACTCATCAAGGGGTTGATGGAACGAAAATTGACATTGTCAAAGTGTTGACGGAATGAAGAAACACTTCACTAAATAGTGACATCGTCAAAGAGTTGACGGAAATAAAACACTTCACTAAAGAGTGACATCGTCAAAGGGTTGACGGAAAGGCAAACCAATTCACCAAAAAGTGACATCATCAAAGGGTTGAAGGAAAGGAAAACCAATTCATTAAAGAGTGACAACATCAAAGGATTGATGGAGAGAAGACCTCAAGTAAGAAACTCATCAAGGGGTTGATGGAACGAAAATTGACATCGTCAAAGTGTTGACGGAATGAAGAAACACTTCACTAAAGAGTGACATCGTCAAAGAGTTGACGGAAATAAAACACTCCACTAAAGAGTGACATCGTCAAAGGGTTGACGGAGAGATACATTGATGGTGACATCGTCAAAGAACTAACAGAAATGAAAGACTTCATTAAAGAGTGACAACGTCAAAGGGTTGACGGAGAGATACATTGATGGTGACATCGTCAAAGAACTAACAGAAACGAAACACTTCATTAAAGAGTGACATCGTCAGAGGGTTGACGGAGAGATACATTGATGGTGACATCGTCAAAGAATTGACGGAAATGAAACACTTCATTAAAGAGTGACATCGTCAAAGGGTTAGCGAAGAGATACATTGATGGTGACATCGTCAAAGAATTGACAGAAATGAAACACTTCATTAAAGAGTGAGATCGTCAAAGGGTTGACGGAGAGATACATTGATGGTGACATCGTCAAAGAATTGACGGAAACGAAACACTTCATTAAAGAGTGACATCATCAGAGGGTTGACGGAGAGATACATTGATGGTGACATCGTCAAAGAATTGACGGAGAGAAGACTTCAAGTAAGAATCTCATCAAGGGGTTGATGGAAATGACCGATCGAGGGTAACACCAGTTGTATCTACAAAATGGTTGAATAACACCAAGGATGGATAAGCTTCTCGGGGGAGATTGCCACTTGTTGTTTACAGAAAGTTGAGGAAACACAAAAGACGGATAAGCTTCTCGGGAGAGATTTCCACCTGTCATCGTAAAATACCAATGACAAAACAAGCTTCTCAAGGAGACTGCCACTTGTTATTTATAAATTCCAAGGAGATATTGTTATAACAACACTGTTGGAGAAAATATTTTGTCTTCAATGAGGATCTGTAAAAGATATCCTGCAAGACACAGTGCAAATTAAATGCACGCTCAAATTAGGTTCAAAACCAACACCTGCCAGGGACCAAAGTTCAATCTAGGAACAGGCTAGAAAGAAACGGTCAAACAAGACTCCAATCATTGAGGAATGAACTCAAATGGGGATTTATCTTATCCAAACATGGAAAAGATAACTGAACCAACCATCATCCACGAGAATCTATCTTTGTGGGGAACTCATAAAGGATGGGCACTTTATGCCTAAAGGTGACGACCCTATTGGAAAGAAATAGACAAACCCAGTCACTTTGGGGATAAACACCAAAGTGAACAAAAACAGGTAAATACCAGAAATGGTAGCAGAAATGCTAAGATACCATGCATATGTATGAATGCATGTATGCCATGTTTATGCTTATGCTGACAAAACAGACAAAGGGAAACAAAAATGGAGATGAAATAAACATCTCAACGAGGAAACCCAGCCAAACTCATCAGAATGTACCATCATTAGGGATGAACATGAAGAATCAGCAGCTCTACTTCAAGGTTATGACCTTATCTGGGGGAAAAGTAATCCACTCGGATATAATGTCATGATTTCACTAGGATTTCCATCATGAGATTGATTTCCTTGCTAGAGGAGGAAGATCCCTGAGGAATTGCCAAGATTCAACTGAAGTAATAACTTGCTAGGGAGCTGGTAAAGGATATCACAAGAACTAAGTAATTATGCACTCTAACTTGCATAATGATCATCTTCAAGTCTTATCTGCCCCAGATCACATGGTCTGTTGGAAGAAGATACCAAGAGGATTTTACAGAAGAATTGGCATACAAGACGCTTCAATACATTCCAACTCTTGGAGAGATTCATAAATATCAACGCAACTGCCCCAGTTTAAATGTATTTGCAAAACAAAGTCCTTGAACTTGTCCTTCAGACTGTGGGAGTCACAATTGGGGAAGAAAATTGCCTCTATTGGCGAGTCTTCGGAGTCCTTGTCTTGAAAGGAGTTGGGAAACAACTTGCCATAAAAATGACCTTAAGACAACTTGCCCCAATATCCTGAACTTCGAAGAGTTCTACCCTTGATTCACCAAATCCTGGAATGGTCAATTAACAAATCTTTTGAATTAGTTGCCCCTGACTAAACTTCTTTTACCAAATCAAATTCCCTAGTTGGCTGCATTTGTTGGGATTCCTTTGGTATTGAATTGTCTTGCAAACCGTATTGTTCATTTAAAATTGGAAATTTCAATGCAACATTCATGCAAGCTTTTAAAATCAAAGTTTTTTTATGAAAACACACAGTGGAGTGATTAAATAATCAAAACACAACGCGGACCTAGTCATTTACGGCACGACAGATGAAGTGATCAACACAAACAACATCAAAGATCATTAGGAGTCAGGTTATCTAACCTTGCTGTAGTATGCTTTCAAAACAACCTTACCTCAATTAGGTCTTTTAAGGGTTGTAACGTGGTCTGGTTCACAGCTCATGAAACAAGGATAAAGGCGCAAACTTTGTTTGTCCCCACCCAATCTTCGTGATGAACTTCAATCCTACGCTCAGTTACCTCATGCTATACATTCTGGTTCCTACAAGCTAGGAATTGAGCTGATGATAGTCGACGATGGTTCAAAAACCTAAGGCAGTCACTACTCTCTTACAACATTTGGTTGTCATTTGCTATTGAGGATTTTTAGAGTGAAGGCTTTAAAGAATTCCTCTTTTTATTATCCCTAACTTTTGCCTGAACTGCTTCTTTTAGATTTACAGTCAGCGGGATGCGCCAGTCTTTTACCTAAGTCTCCTTAATAGGTTTTGACTTAGCGGTTTCTTTTTCTTTTTCATTTTCTCTTTTGAGGAACAAGGTGAATACCTGGTTTAATGGCTATGGCGAACCATCATTGGCCTTTAGGCTTGGAAAATACCTTCAACACTTGCCTGTTGTGTGTGAAGGAAAACCTGTGAGCATAACCTTTATATGAAAGGTGTCTTGTATGCACATATCGCCAAGTTAACTGAGGACTACCCACCCCAAGGTTGAGCTTACGGGTTTTTGTAAAGAAAGAAAACTCCTACTTCTAAGCTCGAAGGGGTTAGCAAGGGATTATCTTCCTTATTTCTCCAGTGTTTGGGAATTAAAACTATGCCTTACATCATCGGCAAGGTTTAATTGGCAGCATACCACAACATTTATGGATATAATGTTTTCATCATCCTCCCCAATCTTTGCTTAAACAACGGTTTGATAAAGATAAGTGGATGGAAAAGAAAATCTTTTTTGTTTTTTTAATGACAATAAACGAAAGAGAAAGAGTGAATACGAATGGACTTAATCAAAAGATGCATAAATGTTTCATTAATCTTGCCAATTCGAAAAAAACAACAGCTTACAAGCCAATACAACTTCAACATGCAAAGAAAATAATACAGGACATGCTAAAACAACCAAAAGATTGCCAGCTTCGGGGAACCAGGCTTTCCTTTCTTGACTTGCCACTGATAACCATCTTCAAAGTTGATTGTTGAGATCAGTCTGAGAATCTTCTTCACCTCTATCCTCAGCAATTTCTTCCATCTCAGAGTCTGATGAACCCGCCTGATTAGGTGAAGGATTGTTGATTTGAATACCTTGAGGCATGAATGAGAACATATCAGAGTCAAGCAGAGTTTGAACCTTGCTCCTGAGCACCTTACAGTCTTCAGTTGAATGCCCATATGCCCCAGCATGGTAGTCACATCGGGCGTTAGCGTCAAAGCCTGGTGGATATGGAGGGATCACTGGATCTATTTCCTTCAACACTATCAATCCACTTTTGATTAAATCTGGCAAGAACTGACTGTATGACATTAGCAACAGAGTGAAATTCCTCTCTGGCTTCCTTGGTCTTTGTTGAGGGTGCTGACGCGGCTGATGGCGGTATGGCCGTTGATACTGAGGAGGTCTTCGATTTGGAGAAGAATATTGCCCCTGTAGAGAGAATGTTGTCTGACGCAGAGACCCAAAAGATTGCTGACTCTGATCAGTTGAGATGCATGAGCGTTGAGGATGAGGTATCGAAGATTCCCATGTGGAATTATTTTCTTCCTCTCATTCTTCTTGAGTACTGACAACTGATTCACTTTCACCAGCTGGGATGTTCGAGGCACCTTGGATTTTTCCACTCTTAAGACCACTCTCAATACGCTCTCCAATTATTACCAAGTCAGAGAAATTTGATGTCACAATGCTAAACAGCTTTTCTCGGTACGGGCTTTGCAAAGTATCCACATCCAGTCAATCAAGTCCTTATCCAAGAGTGGTGGTTGGACGGGAGCAGCTACTTCCCTCCACCTCTGAGCATACTTTCTGAAGGATTCATTGTCTCCTTGAGATAAGTCTAGCAAATGCAGGCGGCTGGGAGCCAAGCCAAGATTATAGTTGTATCGCTTCACAAAGGCTTTGGCTAGGTCTGACCATGATTGAATGTGATTGCTCTCTAGCTGCATATACCAATTCAGTGATGCTCCACTCAGACTGTCTTGGAAACAGTGGATCATAAGTTTCTCGTTATAGACATGTGAAGTCATTCTTCTGCAAAACATCACCAAATGTTGCTTCAGACAGCTATCCCCCTTGTACTTCTCAAATTTTGGCGTTTTGAACTTTGGAGGCATCACAAGGTCGGGTACCAAACACATGTTCAAAGCATTCAGATCAGCAACGTCACGACCCTTAATGGCATTAAGCTTCTTTTCCAACACACGACATTTTTCCATTATCTCAACGTATCGTGGGTCCTTGGTTTTCATCACATGGACTACTTCTTGGGAATCTGGCTCAGAGAATGCGAAACTAAGGTATTTCGCATCATCAACAGACGAGGAATGTCCATCTCAGATGATGGTACGCTCTTGTATAACCTGGTTCTCAACAGAAATCTGCACAGGCTGAGCTTGGACAACATTGTTCACAGAAGTCCTCTGAATATGATCATCTCTCTTTGCCAAGGCTGTCATAGCTTCCACAATCCGATTCAACTGATTTTTCACTGCTTCAAAATCTGCTCTTGTCACAAACTGGCTCTGCTCTTCTGAGTTCATGATCCTTCAAAGGCTACTTGAAGTCCAATGTTGGCTTTGGGAAGTCAAATGGGTTACGGGAAAAGGATGGATGAGACTCAAGGCTGAAAAATGCAAATGAAATGCAAATGTGACGACTGTTCGAGCGGTAAACAAAAATATTTTTTTTCGGAAGAATTCCCTCCGGGATTTATGTCGTGTCCACAGAGATCGGTTCGAGGGAAAGAATACCATTCGACAGTCTCTCGCGTTCATGAGTTTGGGTTTAAATGGGTTTAAAGTAAATGCAGAAAAGTAAACATTAAAACAAAAAGAATTCATTAATCAAAGAGACGAACTTATCTGGCATGCATATAATCAACTCCTCACAAACTTAAACTTACCGAACAGTTATACTCAACCTACAATACTCCTCAATATCACCCAGCATCGCTCACAACAAAGGTTATGTCTAACGCAAAGTTGAGAGAACAACCGCGCTACCATCTTCGACACTCTCGCACCCGACTCAATACACGGAGGCATTAAGCTTCGACGCCTATTGAAGATTTTTAGCTCTAAATCTATCTCTAGAGTCCAAAAACTAACAGATAATCATCCCTAATCAAAGTTTACGAGGATTATCTCTAACGCAACTCAAACTCCGGGCATAAAGCAAAAATCAGAGACAATCACCAATAAAGATGTGTAAAGCAGATTTCATACAATGCCATGGGCGACAAATACACGTGAGTTCAGAACAAATACATATAAAAAAACCCAACAAAGAAGAAAAACACAAAGACGAAGAGAAATAAACAAAACATCTCGCGGTTTGTCAACGCCGGTCGACGATCAATCTACCCCGGTTCATCTGTATGCAAGCTTCCATGTTATTTTCTAAGCTAATCTACTGAAAAATGAAGTTTGATGGAGTTGGGAGCAAAAATCCCCAAAACCATACCTAAAAAATGACTGAAAATGTCTTAAATACAATTACAAAATTCGTGTATTCGCTAAGCGAACGTTTTACTCGCAAAGCGAGCCTCAAAAAATGGCACTTGAAACTGCCTCTGCAAAATTCCAGAAGTTCGCAGTGCGAACGATTTATTCGCAAAGCGAATGCTCGCTGCACAGTTCGCAAAGCGAACTTTGGTCCTTTTCTCCCATGTCCAATTCTGGGAGCCTTCCCTGGGAACTCGCCAGCCATTCGCAAAGCGAACATTCGCTGTCAAGCTCGCAAAGCGAACTTGACAGCAAACCAGCCCTTAATTTGACCACAACTTCTGAACCGAAACTCTGATTTACGCACGGTCGGAAGCGCTGGAAAGCTTATTTAATGCTCTTTACGACTGTGGTAAGATATCCTTGATTGAATACCTGCAAAAATGAGAGAAAATCAATTAAACTCATTGATATTTACAAGATACGCAATATATACACTAAAATGAAAAGTAAACGTATTTATAAACAAATCGGGGTTTATTCGAACGACATTAACCAAAAAGTATCGATAAGTGCAACAAAACTTATATACAAAAATAGTTACATTTTGCACGTATCAAACTCTCCCCAACTTAAACTTGTTTGTCCGCAAACAAGAGTCAAGCAAACTTAAAAACACAAAAGCAATAGCCAAAGAATCACGAATCAATAGGTTTTGAAAAACGAAACAAATGTATGGTTCAAATGAAAAATGGTACACACAAAGTAAATACTTACCACTAAACTATAACGATAACATAGTCACGAAACAAATGCAAAATACAAAAATCATGCCAAACATCCTAAAACAACACAAGTTCAAATGTGAATCACACCTAGCAAAAACAATCATCGGTAGATGAAAAACACAAAATAAGGTACTTATCACTCACACAACAATCATGCAAACAAAAGACTAAATTATGAAAGCATCCAAAAATTCACATTGAACATACAAAGGCAAGAATCACAAGGACTTTCAAGGTTGTAGCGTGGTCGGGTAAACAAACAATGGGCGATTTCTAAAGGTAATTGAAACAAAAACTTGCCTAAATCTAAGGGAGTGTAAACTCACAAAGACTCAAACACAAAATTCCAATCAACTTCTTCGAAAATCCCAAGTGTTACACAAAACACAATACTTATTTAGCACAATTATTTGAACTCTTTTTGTTTCCTTTCACAAGGATTTTCTTTTTCTTTCTCTTTTTCTTTTTTCTTTTCTTCCTCATATTTTTCTCTTTTTTCTTTTCTTTTTCATCCTCATAGAAATCAACCAATGAGTAAACAATCATTCTCTCCCCAACTTGAATTCAACCACATAATCATGTGAATACTCCCTACTTTTTAAGGCAAGGTAAAAATTCATACAACAACACAAAGTTGAGGGTTCAAGAAAAAACAAAATACATTCAAAAATAAGTGAACTAAATACTCATAGACAAGCATTAAGTTCAAATAAAACATGGATCAAAAAGCTCAAAGGGGTTACGAATGATCACACACTCACAAGGTGAATAACTGTTTGGCTAGGTAGTTGTGCTCAAAATGAAACAAAATGCCTTGATCCTTTTCATGCTTTCATATAATCAACACAAACAAAAGATTAAGCATAATAAAATCCAGTTAGAACAAGAATGTTGGTACTCCGCGCATATATGAACAATGGAAAGCTACCTCACAAAAAGGTGGGAACTAAAGTGATTCACACAAGAACAAGTACACAAAAGAATGAATGACATGGAAGTTTGTAAATAGCCTAAGTATCATGATAATGCTAAAGTCAAGAAAGTGATAAACACATACCTTGGACGTGTACAAAACTTAACAATATCATTACCATACATCCGCAAGTTGAAACGATCAAACTTGGAAAATCACCAAATTTCCTCAAGCTACTCAAAACATGCTCATTGACAAACACGAAAACCATTAATATAAACAAACTAAAAGACCGCAGAAAATTCATTAAACAAATTGTAAAGTGAAGATTTGAGAATTTACGAAAAATCCGAGTACAACTTGTTTAATGAATGCTCTCCACACTACCTAAGCTAGAATGAAAAACATGCATGTTTTCCCTCGTAAGCTCGGCGCCTTTACGATGCTTAGCTAGCAACTTCCTTCCTTCATGCCATGGTGATGCCTCACCGCGCAAACCAAAAGCAAGTGTCTTAACCAACCACTTGAACAAACATTAAAACAAAACAAGTATATACATCACGGGTAAAATGTACAAGTATCGAAGTATGCTTATGCACAAGTATAGTAACAAAATTTAAAACAAGATTATACACAATATGGACATTATGTGAAAAACTCAAAAACAAAGAAACTATCGCAATGCGATTCAATATCAAAACTGATCCCCGGCAACTGTGCCATTTTGTTGGAGCGGTAAAGTGGCAAGCAAAAATATTTATTTTCGGAAGAATTCCCTCCGGGATTTATGTCGTGTCCACAGAGATCGGTTCGAGGGAAAGAATGTCGTTCGACAGTCTCTCGCGTTCATGAGTTTTGGTTTAAATGGATTTAAAGTAAATGCAGAAAAGTAAACATTAAAACAAAAAGAATTCATTAATCAGAGAGACGAACTTATCCGGCATACACATAATCGACTCCTCACAAACTTAAACTTACCGACCAGTTATACTCAACCTACAATACTCCTCAATATCACCCAGTATCGCTCACAACAAAGGTTATGTCTAACGCAAAGTTGAGAGAACAACCGCGCTACCATCTTCGACACTCTCGCACCCGACTCAATACACGGAGGCATTAAGCTTCGACGCCTATTGAAGATTTTTAGCTCTAAATCTATCTCTAGAGTCCAGAAACTAACAGATAATCATCCCTAATCAAAGTTTGCGAGGATTATCTCTAACGCAACTCAAACTCCGGGCATAAAGCAAAAATCAGAGACAATCACCAATAAAGATTTGTAAAGCAGATTTCATACAATGCCATGGGCGACAAATACACGTGAGTTCAGAACAAATACATATAAAAAAACCCAACAAAGAAGAAAAACACAAAGACGAAGAGAAATAAACAAAACATCTCGCGGTTTGTCAACGCCGGTCGACGATCAATCTACCCCGGTTCATCTGTATGCAAGCTTCCATGTTATTTTCTAAGCTAATCTACTGAAAAATGAAGTTTGATGGAGTTGGGAGCAAAAATCCCCAAAACCATACCTAAAAAATGACTGAAAATGTCTTAAATACAATTACAAAATTCGTGTATTCGCTAAGCGAACGTTTTACTCGCAAAGCGAGCCTCAAAAAATGGCACTTGAAACTGCCTCTGCAAAATTCCAGAAGTTCGCAGTGCGAACGATTTATTCGCAAAGCGAATGCTCGCTGCACAGTTCGCAAAGCAAACTTTTGTCCTTTTCTCCCATGTCCAATTCTGGGAGCCTTCCCTGGGAACTCGCCAGCCATTCGCAAAGCGAACATTCGCTGTCAAGCTCGCAAAGCGAACTTGACAGCAAACCAACCCTTAATTTGACCACAACTTCTGAACCGAAACTCTGATTTACGCACGGTCGGAAGCGCTGGAAAGCTTATTTAATGCTCTTTACGACTGTGGTAAGATATCCTTGATTGAATACCTGCAAAAATGAGAGAAAATCAATTAAACTCATTGATATTTATAAGATACGCAATATATACACTAAAATGAAAAGTAAACGTATTTATAAACAAATCGGGGTTTATTCGAACGACATTAACCAAAAAGTATCGATAAGTGCAACAAAACTTATATACAAAAATAGTTACATTTTGCACGTATCAAACTCTCCCCAACTTAAACTTGTTTGTCCGCAAACAAGAGTCAAGCAAACTTAAAAACACAAAAGCAATAGCCAAAGAATCACGAATCAATAGGTTTTGAAAAACGAAACAAATGTATGGTTCAAATGAAAAATGGTACACACAAAGTAAATACTTACCACTAAACTATAACGATAACATAGTCACGAAACAAATGCAAAATACAAAAATCATGCCAAACATCCTAAAACAACACAAGTTCAAATGTGAATCACACCTAGCAAAAACAATCATCGGTAGATGAAAAACACAAAATAAGGTACTTATCACTCACACAACAATCATGCAAACAAAAGACTAAATTATGAAAGCATCCAAAAATTCACATTGAACATACAAAGGCAAGAATCACAAGGACTTTCAAGGTTGTAGCGTGGTTGGGTAAACAAACAAGGGGCGATTTCTAAAGGTAATTGAAACAAAAACTTGCCTAAATCTAAGGGAGTGTAAACTCACAAAGACTCAAACACAAAATTCCAATCAACTTCTTCCAAAATCCCAAGTGTTACACAAAACACAATACTTATTTAGCACAATTATTTGAACTCTTTTTGTTTCCTTTCACAAGGATTTTCTTTTTCTTTCTCTTTTTCTTTTTTCTTTTCTTCCTCATATTTTTCTCTTTTTTCTTTTCTTTTTCATCCTCATAGAAATCAACCAATGAGTAAACAATCATTCTCTCCCCAACTTGAATTCAACCACATAATCATGTGAATACTCCCTACTTTTTAAGGCAAGGTAAAAATTCATACAACAACACAAAGTTGAGGGTTCAAGAAAAAACAAAATACATTCAAAAATAAGTGAACTAAATACTCATAGACAAGCATTAAGTTCAAATAAAACATGGATCAAAAAGCTCAAAGGGGTTACGAATGATCACACACTCACAAGGTGAATAACTGTTTGGCTAGGTAGTTGTGCTCAAAATGAAACAAAATGCCTTGATCCTTTTCATGCTTTCATATAATCAACACAAACAAAAGATTAAGCATAATAAAATCCAGTTAGAACAAGAATGTTGGTACTCCGCGCATATATGAACAATGGAAAGCTACCTCACAAAAAGGTGGGAACTAAAGTGATTCACACAAGAACAAGTACACAAAAGAATGAATGACATGGAAGTTTGTAAATAGCCTAAGTATCATGATAATGCTAAAGTCAAGAAAGCGATAAACACATACCTTGGACGTGTACAAAACTTAACAATATCATTACCATACATCCGCAAGTTGAAACGATCAAACTTGGAAAATCACCAAATTTCCTCAAGCTACTCAAAACATGCTCATTGACAAACACGAAAACCATTAATATAAACAAACTAAAAGACCGCAGAAAATTCATTAAACAAATTGTAAAGTGAAGATTTGAGAATTTACGAAAAATCCGAGTACAACTTGTTTAATGAATGCTCTCCACACTACCTAAGCTAGAATGAAAAACATGCATGTTTTCCCTCGTAAGCTCGGCGCCTTTACGATGCTTAGCTAGCAACTTCCTTCCTTCATGCCATGGTGATGCCTCACCGCGCAAACCAAAAGCAAGTGTCTTAACCAACCACTTGAACAAACATTAAAACAAAACAAGTATATACATCACGGGTAAAATGTACAAGTATCGAAGTATGCTTATGCACAAGTATAGTAACAAAATTTAAAACAAGATTATACACAATATGGACATTATGTGAAAAACTCAAAAACAAAGAAACTATCGCAATGCGATTCAATATCAAAACTGATCCCCGGCAACTGTGCCATTTTGTTGGAGCGGTAAAGTGGCAAGCAAAAATATTTATTTTCGGAAGAATTCCCTCCGGGATTTATGTCGTGTCCACAGAGATCGGTTCGAGGGAAAGAATGTCGTTCGACAGTCTCTCGCGTTCATGAGTTTTGGTTTAAATGGATTTAAAGTAAATGCAGAAAAGTAAACATTAAAACAAAAAGAATTCATTAATCAGAGAGACGAACTTATCCGGCATACACATAATCGACTCCTCACAAACTTAAACTTACCGACCAGTTATACTCAACCTACAATACTCCTCAATATCACCCAGCATCGCTCACAACAAAGGTTATGTCTAACGCAAAGTTGAGAGAACAACCGCGCTACCATCTTCGACACTCTCGCACCCGACTCAATACACGGAGGCATTAAGCTTCGACGCCTATTGAAGATTTTTAGCTCTAAATCTATCTCTAGAGTCCAGAAACTAACAGATAATCATCCCTAATCAAAGTTTGCGAGGATTATCTCTAACGCAACTCAAACTCCGGGCATAAAGCAAAAATCAGAGACAATCACCAATAAAGATTTGTAAAGCAGATTTCATACAATGCCATGGGCGACAAATACACGTGAGTTCAGAACAAATACATATAAAAAAACCCAACAAAGAAGAAAAACACAAAGACGAAGAGAAATAAACAAAACATCTCGCGGTTTGTCAACGCCGGTCGACGATCAATCTACCCCGGTTCATCTGTATGCAAGCTTCCATGTTATTTTCTAAGCTAATCTACTGAAAAATGAAGTTTGATGGAGTTGGGAGCAAAAATCCCCAAAACCATACCTAAAAAATGACTGAAAATGTCTTAAATACAATTACAAAATTCGTGTATTCGCTAAGCGAACGTTTTACTCGCAAAGCGAGCCTCAAAAAATGGCACTTGAAACTGCCTCTGCAAAATTCCAGAAGTTCGCAGTGCGAACGATTTATTCGCAAAGCGAATGCTCGCTGCACAGTTCGCAAAGCGAACTTTGGTCCTTTTCTCCCATGTCCAATTCTGGGAGCCTTCCCTGGGAACTCGCCAGCCATTCGCAAAGCGAACATTCGCTGTCAAGCTCGCAAAGCGAACTTGACAGCAAACCAGCCCTTAATTTGACCACAACTTCTGAACCGAAACTCTGATTTACGCACGGTCGGAAGCGCTGGAAAGCTTATTTAATGCTCTTTACGACTGTGGCAAGATATCCATGATTGAATACCTGCAAAAATGAGAGAAAACCAATTAAACTCATTGATATTTACAAGATACGCAATATATACACTAAAATGTAAAGTAAACGTATTTATAAACAAATCGGGGTTTATTCGAATGACATTAACCAAAAAGTATCGATAAGTGCAACAAAACTTATATAAAAAAATAGTTACATTTTGCACTTATCAACGACATGCGCATGCGATGCAAATGAAGGTCAAATGGTTTCAAGGAGCTCGAAAGCAAGTTGCAATCATTTTGGAAAAACTGAAAAGTTTTGTTTTAAAATCCATGACCTCTACTGATTTTTTTGCAAAGGAAATAACAATTGAATTCCTTGAAACCAAAGGGCTATCATGAATGGATGAATGTATGCACAAACACACATATATAGGTATTCACAAATATGCTGACAAGCAAACAAACGAGGGCCTAGGTTTGAAGATCACGAGCATGGAACCATGGTCTACCCATCCCAAAAGGTATGTACTATGGGTTTACAGATCTGCAGAACAGGGTTCTAAAAAGTTCCCAGAGTCATCGATAAATATTTCGGATATTATCGGCATACACGACTACTCGTGCGGGTTAATAATATTCTCAAGATAAATTCGTCTGAGTGTAGTATCGCATGACAACCATCACAGGTCTACACCTGGATGATCACTGCACTACGTCCTAAAAAGGCCAAGTGGGGTGAAGGGTAACTAAAGGTCCTCAGTATCACGGACTCCCAGGTCGGAAAGAGTGACATCAATATGGCTACTCGCATCAGACATCAATAATCCCAAAGGGGCCTCCACTGAGCGTGGTCATCATATGCCAAACATGTTAGGACTACTCCCAACAACCGACTATTGATTACACCACGATCCTATCATATGTGTATGCTTAAGTCTGGGTTAGGATTATCTCACCACTCAAATGTAGCAACCCTGCCAAACAGATATACATATATATACAAATATACAGCTATACAAGTATACAAGCAAGCAAACATATAACAAACAGAAGAACAAACAAGGTGGGCTTAACCCTCTTCGCTCCCGAGACGGAGACTTCGAGCTCGTCGCCCTCGGAGACGATCCAGATAGGAGCATGAAGATTGGCACTGGGCTCCCCGATCTAGCGAAGAAGCAGTTGAAGGCATGCCTCCGAGGGAACGCTGATTTGTTCGTGTGGAGCGCATCAGAGATGCCCGGTGTTGCGGTGAGAATCAGATATCAAGCTATTAATTAACTTGAATCACAAAACTTTGAATTTCACCACCGAGCTTTGATTTATCCAAAGGAAAGGGTAAAGATCCAAGAAAACCCTAATTGTGCTATGTAAAGACACAGCTAAGAGATCTAAGGTTCGGGGGTTGGTTATACCTAGGGAAGGTGTTAGCATCCTAAGTATCTGTAGTACTCTACAGAAACCTCTTGTTTGTATTTGTGTTATGTTATGCTTGCTTGCTAAGGAAACTGTGCTAAAGGTAAAGGTAAAGACCTATGGTAAAGACTAAGGTGCTAAAGGTAAAGACCTAAGGGTATATATACTAAGTATGCTCGCCAAGACGTCGCATCCCGTGCCTACGTATCCTATTAAGGACGGAATCAGAGCATTCATAGTTCACCTCACTAAGGGTGAGGAACTCTTGACTATGGTCAAGGTTCTAAGGGGAAGTAAGCATTCATGAACATGACACTTGCATGGAGTGCAGCGACTCCGAATCTAAGGCTAGATCAAACGGGGAAAGTAAGTGTTCATCAATATGACACTTACATGGAGTGCGGCGACTCCAATCCTAAGGCTAGGATAAAGGGTAAGGTAAACTAGTCTTGATCGCACGGCGGCGTGAGATAAGGGAGGTTAGTTGTTAGTTGTTAGTGGGTTAGAGGGCTCGACAAGATATCACATCTTGTGCCTATGTATCCTGATTAGGAATGAGGAATCAGAGCATCCGTAGTTCGCCTAACTAAGGATGAGGAACTCTTGATAATGATCAGGGTTCCAAGGGGAATGAGTATTCATGGTCATGATACTCACATAGAGTTCAAAAACTCTCTAAATCTAAGTTGAAAAACTAACCTAAAGGTTGACTTTAAACAAAGTCAAAAGAGGGAAGTGAATACTCATTATGATGAGAATCCCATAGAGTTTAAGAACTCCAAACCTGACTCTAAGTTACAAAGCAAAGATGGCTCTCATAAGGCCAAGGGAAATGATGCTAATAAGGTCAAGGGAAGGAACAACACTAGCCTAGGAAATGACTTATAAGTCCACAGAGGAGACTCATTTCCTTTGGAATTGGGAACGAAGATTGATCGATACGTAATCCAAAACTGGCACCAAAAGCTTTGAACGTACCAAGGGTCAAATTCAAAATCGAAACTCAAGAACTAACTGAAATAAAATCGAGAGTTGATTTAAGAATCAAAGAAAATCTAATTGAGAAAATAAATTAAAAACTAATTAGAAACTAATTAACAAATTAGATTAAAATCTACTTGGAAACTAATTTAACAACTTAATCACAAGTTTAATTACTAATTAAAATAAAACCTAGTTAAAGCTATTTATTATTCAAAAAATTAATTTACTAATCAAAACCTAATTTAATAATTAAAATAAAAACTAGTTAGAACTATTTACTAATACAACCTAATTACAACTACATTACTAACTGTAAAAAAAAACTAATTAAAACTAAGGTGTGGAATTTGAATCAAGGTGTACTTAATGGGTCAGTAAAAACGTTAATAGGCCCACCCAAAGAAATACCAGGCGGGTTGTTGTAGGGATATGGGTCGGTTTGACCCAATTCAAGTCACTTATGCTAAAAGAGAATAACCCTAAATGGACAAGAAAAGAAAAAAAAGGGCAGATGGGGGAAACCTGATATACTAATTAGGGGTGGTAAAATGGGTGAATTAAATGATAAATTGAATGGATATGGATTGGATTCGTAATAGATGGATCAAAATAATTCATTAAACTATTAATATTTCACTATAATTTTTTTAAAAAAATCCAATTCAATCCATCCATTAAAAATATAATACATTCAATCCATCCATTAACAACTTTTTAATGGATGGATATTCATCCATCCATAAAATTGATTTCATTCATTTTTTTATAATTTATTTTATTTTACAAAAAAATATAAATTTTTTAATATCTCTCTTAACTAAAATTTTTTAACATAAATTTATATATATTTTAAAGTTTGATATCTGAATTCATTTATACTGAATAATTTTTTTTAACATAATATTTCGAAAATTAAAGAAAAATCTCCGTCTCTATCTCTGAATTTATTACATCATCAATTATTTGCATTGATAAAATAAATTGTATGACTAAAAATGTATTAAAAAAACAGTATCCAAATTTGATTGAAAATGGCTTATAATATGTTTGAAAGAACCATTATACGCAAGTTTACGATTAAGAAGATTTTACGTTAAACTTTATTCCAAATGAGATTAAACTTTATTCCAAATAATTACATATTACAAACCCAACTATGAATCTACAAGACAGTAGAGGTGTTGAGAATTTTGATTTCAAAATCAAAACTCTTAATTTAATCATTAAAATACACAAAGAATAAAACAGAAAGAATTATCTATTATTTTTAACATATATAAAAATCCATCCATCCATTATTTTCATTTGTACACATAAATCATGATAACAATTCTATAAAACCAGTATAATATTTTGAAACAAATCCGTAAATGACTTCGAAACCTTAGATATTACAGGTCTAAATTAAACAACAAACAAAATAATTTAATAAATAAAGAAGCACTCCATAATTCATATCTAATATTATAATAAAAATAATTTTTTTATTTTAAAATAAAAAATAAAAATAATCTATTGGATTTTTAAAATATGTGGGATGGATTGAATCTACCTATGACATTAAATGGATGGATTGAATCCAATCCATTATCTAATATTTTACTTAATGGATGGATTGGATGATTTATTTTGTAGATGGATTGGATGGATAATTGCTTAATGGATCCAATTGCCACCCCTAACACTAACTCACAAACTCTATTCCCTCTTCCAGAAAACGTTTCTCAAAAGGCGCTCTCTTTCAAAGCTGCTGCACTTTCTTCAATCGCTCCTCGTCTCCTTCTTTCCTCGCGACGAATTGCTCTCCCTCCGTTCCTCTTGAAGAATTGGGTTGTTGTTGTTTATCCCAACGACGAGATTTTTGCGTGGCGGCTTAATGCCGATTTTATTCACTTCTTTTATTATGTGATTTTAGCCGAGAACGGGTTGTTGAGTTGTGTTGATGGGAGATGTGAATCGTTTGATGGTGAAGAAAATGTGGTGGTCGAGTTGAAGAATGGTCAGAGTTTGCATTGGTTTCGTGTCAGGTGGGGAGTATGTGGAGGCGGAGGTCTATGAATTGAAGGTGTGTGGGTTCAGAAGAGGAAAATGATGAGTGAAGTGTTTCCTCTGGTCTTTGTCTTTGTCACAGGTTTTTAGAGGGTTATGTGGTTCTGCAAAAAATGGTTGAGGAAGTTTTTGCTGTGGTTTGAAACTTGTTTGAGATTTCATGTATGTTGCTGCAAATTTCATGAGCAATGTTATTTTCTTATATGTTGTTTGTTCTGGTCAGATGAGGCGATAGGAGAGAACGGGTTTGCTTGAATTGAACAGAGAGGAGAGAATGGGAGGGTGAGGTTGCTTCTGTTTATACCAGTCCCTTTTGTTTTTTTATTCGGTTCCTCTCTTCTCCTCTTTCACAATCAGATGTTGTTTTTCTTCTGAGTTGTCTGTGGTTTCTTTCAATGTGAATGGGTATGAGTTGGTTTTGTCCGCAGGGTGTATGGTTTGTAGGCTGACTGGGAGTTTTGGTGAAGAGTTTTTGTGGAGATCACAACTTGGCAGTACTTCGTTGTTGGCTTAGAGCTTTGTCTTGGGAGCTGGGAGTGTTGTCTTCTGTGTGTAGCAGGCTGTGAAAAAAAACAGGATATTGGAGATATGGCTTTGTAGCATCTGGTAGTTGTTGTACGGGTTTCTACGGCAAGTTATGGTTTGCAGTGTGTTGTCACATAGCCGGTTTTTTGGGAGAGCCTTGCGTGTGGGCATGGTGTATGGTCTGAATGTTGTATGGTTTGGAGTGAAAGAAGGTAGCAGAAGGCTTTTGTAGTGATGTCCCGCATGGCTTGGCTGCTACTTTATAGTAGGTTTTGGTCTAATGCGATGGTTCACACAATGGTTTGTCTTACAGCAGGATATACTTTGGATCGTTGGGAGGTAGCAATGTTTTTGATAGGCTGGCTTTACGTTTTGGTTGCTGAGTGGAGTGTAGAGTGAAGATTGGACTTGTAACAATAAAATAAATAACATCAATAATAATACTAATAATAAATAAAAAGAATAATAATAATAATAATAATAATAATAATAATAATAATAATAATAATAAGGGTTAAATATACTTCACCTCTGTCAATATAGCGAGTTTTGGTTTTGCCCCCCTTGAAGTATTTTTTTTTTAACGCCTCACAAAGTCAAGATTCTATTTCCACTCCCCCCTGTGCTGAATGGACAGGGGGAATCTGCACATGTGGCGAAGGAATCTGCCACGTGTCATTTGCTGACTGGATAATTATTTTTTATTTATTTTTTTAATTTTTTTAATTTTTTATTAATTTTATTTTTTAGTTTTTTTATTAATTTTATTTTTTATTTTTTTTATTTTTTTTATTTTTTATTTTTTTTCGAATTTTTTTAAATTAAAAAATTTCTAAAAAATTAAAAAAAAATGTAAAATAAATAAATAAAAATAAAAATAAAAAAATAATAAATAATAAAAAAAATAAAAAAAAATAAAAAATAAAAATAAAAATTATTATCCAGTCAGCAAATGCCACATGGCAGATTTCTTCGCCACATGTGCAGATTCCCCCTGTCCAGTCAGCACAAGGGGAGTGGAAATAGAATCTTGGTTTGGTGAGGGGGCGTTCAAAAAAAAATTACTTCAGGGGGCAAAACCAAAACTCGCTACATTGGCAGGGGGTGAAGTATATTTAACCCTAATAATAATAATAATAATAATAATAATAATAATAATAATAAATATGATAAAATAGTAAAATGATAAAATAATAAAAATAGAAATGATAATAATAATAATAAAGGTGATAAAATAATAATATTATTGCAGTTAAACATTACCGTGTCCGCGCTAAAATGGAGACAGGGGCCTACTACCTCGTCCGCGAACTGGAAGGGCCCCTACCGCGTCCGCGCTAAAACGGGGACAGGAGCCTACTACCTAGAAAATCTCCACGGGGAGGAACTTGCTCGACCACGGAATACTGAAAAGCTTAAACAGTGTTACAGTTAAACACTTCTTGCGACTCATCCGCGTCGCGATTACGAGGGCGCACTAAGGTACAAGCGCGACTCTCATCCTCGAAACAAGAAGACAAGGGCCCGTGTTGTGTGTGCGCGAGGACCCTTGATCTGACGGGGACGCTTCAACCGAGCTCCACCGTTGCCGTACTAGTTTGGCAGGGCACCCAGCTCGCGATGGGAAGCCTACGCCACGAAGCTAAGACCTCGATCGAGCTCTTAGCCTCGTCAAAGGTCATAATACAGCTCCGACCATTCGACCAGTTCTCTGCACTGTCGAGGATCAACAAAGTCGAGCGAAACCCTCAATTACTTAGATAAAAACGAAACAGATATATCATCAAACATACAAACATCACACACAGAGATAAAGAAAAGACGAAACATTAAGTCGGGCAGAAGCCCATTGTTCAAAGTACATACAAATGTCATAAGCTCCTGGCACGCAGCCCGGACAGAAATTGATACAAAATCACGACACGCAGGCCGAACTAAACAAGGTTAAAAGAAAACGGCACGCAGGCCGACCAAACAAAAGAAACTAAATAGCAATCTTCGTCTTCCCCTGATATGACCACCTTGCCATCGACCACGCGGTGGAACGGGCTGACTCAGTCGAGGGCAAGTTGGACCTCTAGATTTTCAGCCTCGATCTGCGCCACAACACTCTTAAAACCCACCTCGAGGCCCTCCAAACAGTCTTGCTCGAGTTCCCGAACCTTGGCGATCAGAGCACCACGACTAACGAGGCACCTCTCGTCCTCTGTCTCATCTTCCGCTGGATTAGCAGCAGCCTCCAGCTCGGCAACCGTGTTTCGGAGACGGTCTCATTCCTCTTGAGTTCTCTTTAACTCCGCA
Source organism: Lathyrus tuberosus (assembly GCA_022829125.1). NCBI lineage: Eukaryota > Viridiplantae > Streptophyta > Magnoliopsida > Fabales > Fabaceae > Lathyrus > Lathyrus tuberosus. Next base: position 3,124,480 of record JALAZF010000614.1, read on the forward strand.
TTCGTCTCGTTCAGCTCGTGGAGGACGCTCACGTGGTTCTTGTACCTCGTCCTGGCCTTCTGCAGGCCACTCTCAGCTTTATCCTTCTCCTTCTCGAGGGCGTTGTATTCGTCTTGGAGATTTTGCAGTTCAGAAGCGGGGCTTGTCTCATCGTTCAAGACCAGGGCGGTTTCAAAAATTCGCACCATGGCCGCCATATCTTCGGCAAGCACTTTCCCCCTGGCCGCTCTTTCGATTCCCACGATCGCCTTCACCTCAGCCTCAGCAATAGCAGGGGGACTCCCTCCGAAGAAATCCCGTTGGAGGTGACAGGCAGGCAACATGAATTTCTCAGTTGGGATGGGACCCTCGAGGTCCACGAGGACAGGTCCATTGGCACGCGGCCTCTTAGAAGAGGTCCTCTCCGGAGGGGGAGACTGGCTGCATCGGAGAGAAGAATAGCCACTTCCTCCCTCGACCGGCACCGCCGTCTGTATGACTTCTTGGACCCGGCCTTTGCTCTTTTTTGCACCACGGGTGGCGGACAGCTTCATGATGCGCTCAGTTGCGTTGGACATTTGGCCTGCAACAGAAAACAAGAAATAAGTCAGCATAAGAAAACGAAACAGGGTGAGTGCTCGAGCGAAGCAGTAGGCTACTACCTAGAAACCTCTTGGCCTCCTCTTTAGACTTGCATTCAAGGAGGGACTTATTTTTTATGAAAAGGGGCTCAGTCACGACCTGTCCTCGTGCGTCGAGGATGAAACTCTCGTCCCTGGTTATACATTGGGCCCTATTAAAGTCGGCGACGTCCTCGACCAGCTTCGTGAACGCCTCTTTATCCTTGACACCCAACTCATTGGGCTTCACAATGTTGGCCTCTGTGCCACTCTCGAAGTGCGCTTCCTCCCACTCTAGGGGGCACTTAGACGCAAATCTTTCCTCCCTCATATCGTCGGTCACGATGGTGTAGAGTGACCCCACGGCTTCATGCGTGGGAGGCATGACATAGTAAAACTTGTCCTTGAAACACCGGATAAAATCTAAATACGCCTTGAACAGCTTCCTCGGCTGCTTCAAGGAGACCAAATGTAACACCCTTTTCTACCCCCAATAATGTTGCAGCAGAAACAACTTAAAAATCAGAGTAAGGCATAAAAATTTCCCTCAAAGGGTGCATATTTCTCATTAAATCAAAATAACACAATTACCCTGTAAACAAAGGGTTTTCAACAAACATCATAATAATCAAAATAAAACCATATCGTCAAATAACAACAAAAATAAGGAAACAACATATTTCGACTCAAAGGACTCCAACCCGATGTTACACTATCAGAGCAAGACCCTCTAAATCGACCAAAAGCAAATAACTTCAAGTCCTCGAAAGCATCTACCGCTAAACCTGATCACCTGCACGTTACCCACGTGGAGGCAACATTCGAACAGGCAGGGTGAGTAATCACATTTCATAATAATCATTATAAAACAAGATATACATAAAATGGCATTATCTTCATAAACGACATCATCAAGGTCATCATCAAGGAAAACATCAGGAAACACTATATCACAATTCATCAATGTCACATAAGATGCGATGCATAACAAGACTCATGCATGTGGTATCAATCGTCATAAAGGATGGACACCAGGCCATCAACCCTCTTTAAGATCCCCGTCAATAAGATCGATCCCGCATTTGGAACCGGAGCACGTCATAATTACCTCATATCCGCACAATGGGAATGAAGCGTCGTCACAGAGTATGCATATGAATGTATGATACACAAACGTCAATAATTCATCAGCATCATGTAAACATCATTATGTGCATCATCATTCATAAATTATTCATAAATTCATATCATCATATATTCATCGAAACATCACAAACCAGTGCCTCAATATCATCAAGAACATCATGGAAAATCATCATAAATATCACAACATCAAACACCAAAACGACACAGCACAGAAAATGGAATTTTCGCGAAACAACAGTTGGTCGCTCCAGGGTTCGCCTAGCGAACCTGTTCGCTGCGGCCTTCGCCTAGCGAAGCGGCCAGCGAACCTCACAGATCCCACACTAAACACCAGAAACCCCACCATCTGTCATGCTCGCTAGTTTGTTCGCTTAGCGAACCTACTCGCTGTTCCCTTCGCCTAGAGAGGCTTCCAGCGAATCACTCCCTCTACTCCAGAATCACCTCTGTACTCACACTCACAATATCGCGCATTCGCTACGCTGCTTGCCTAGCGAGCCTTGGAGAACATTCGCCTAGCGAAGCAATGGTTCGCCTAGCGAACCTGTGATTACAGCAAATCGCTGCTACACATCAGTAGCTCCCAAACCTCCAAGGTACCTGCGATTACAGTCTCAATTGACCCAAAAACATCCCTATAACAGTTCTAATACATCACAGAATTTAAAGGCCTAAAACCTATGTCTGTTAGGTCGATTCAGGACCCTACGGGAAACCTTAATTTCTCTTAAACCTTCAAAGCTCTCAAGCTTCATATAAACTCATAAATCCTTCACCACAGGGTTAAAACTACAACAACGGGGAAGTCTGCCACAAGGTCTATTTTACCGATTAAGTTCGACTCTTATCAATCGTTCTCACAGAATGCCCTCAAAGTCATCAGTTTACCTCAAAACCCATAAACCCTCAAAACCCCAAAATCCCCAACATCCACTTTAATCAATCAAATCCTATAATGAAAACAATGAAAGGCAATTACTCCCCATACCTTAGATTGTCGATCCGATGAGTTCTCTCTTGAGCCTTTGAAAACCTTCACGAAAATCCTCGCCTTCTCCCTTTTTCCTCAGAGCTCAGCACTTTCTCCTTATTTTCACGATCTCCACAAATGAATCCTAATTCCCCTCAATTCCTCCTTTTTGGTTAATTTAACTCTTGGGCCTCAAAATTGGGCTTTCTCCATAATACCCTCACTAATACTCCTAAAATGTCCATCTTACCCTCAATTCCTCTAATATTATTTTAAATTAATAATCATACTAATATATTCATATTATATACTATTATTTAATTAAAATAACCAAAACTTCACCAAAAATACCAACATCGACACCAACCACCAAAAATCACAGAAAACCACGACTATATTGTAGATGGAAAATATGGAAGAGCATGGGGAAAATACGGAAGAACATGTGTCGTCCCTTGTCAGTTGACCATTGTAGATGGAAAATACGGAAGAACATGGGGAAAGTGGCTCCGATGCCAAGGTAGTCACACACGAGCTCAAACGCCCGCATGAATGCCATCGCGTTTGGGGGGAGCTGGGAGGGCGTCAGACGCAACCAGTCGAACACCCCCCGTTGGAAGTCGTTGAAAGGGAGACGGATAGCTTCCCTGAACGCGAACTCGTACATGGGGAACCTTAACCCCAGGTAGCTCGAGCATATGCGGTGATGCTCTCTGGGTTTGAAGACCGTCCAGTTCACTTGTTTGCCTACGGCGACGTCTTCGACAATCGCAAAGGCATCTGTGTCGTCGAGGGAAAACCGATACCTGATTCGTAAGGGCTCTTCTCCTGCCCAATCCGTGGGCGTGTGAATTGGCTCCTCCATAGGTTGCTGTACAGGCTCTGGCAGGTCGGGTTCGGTGTCTATCTGAATAATGCCCGCGATCCACATGACCGTTTTACCTGAAAAGCAGAGGAGCACGGTGAATTAGACTTCCAAAATCAAATCCACCCTTCCACTGCAAGACAAGTGAAAGGGCGTGGAGGGCGCCGAGCAGCCCAGGGGACTCTCCCCGACAATAAGGAAGAAACTTCCCAGCTGACACGATCCAACAGGCACGGGGCCTCTTGACGAAGTATTCGTCAGCTTCCCGGGACATTCATCGCATGTCCCCGGGATATTCGTCAGCTCCCCGGGACCTTCATCGCATGTCCCCGGGATATTCATCGCATGTCCCCGAGGCATTCATCGTAAACTTCGCGAGCGAACCGGAAAACTCATATACTTGCCGGAAAACTCACGAAAGTCGCCGGAATATCTAAACACTACCCTAAGATCTACGTCCCTTCCTAGAAAATGAACGGTAAAATCAAACTGCAACAGAGGGGATGAGGAAACTTACTTGATGGTTAGGAGTGAGATTGTCGGGGGGCGGTAGGCAGCGGCGGCGGTGGCAGCGGTGATGTCGAGCACAAGAAGGAGCTTGAAGGAGACTAATCAGTGGAGCGAAAGCGTGCAAATGACACAGACTCGTTACCTATTTATAATTCTAACACGGGACTCGAGGCGTCTCTAGGTACTTGAGTACTCCTACTACTAGCCGCCCTAGGCATTGATGACTCATGCCATATGGCACCATGGATTCCCGTGTACGCCCCTTTAGCTCCTTAAGTGCTCGCGACCTCAACGCGTCCGCTTCTTTCCATCTCCCCGTGGACGGAAACGTCCACCATCAACCCGACCACTCGAGCACGAACTTCTCTTACCATCTCCCCGACAGATGGGCTGACCCTAAAGTCATTACTCCGACACTTCGGAGCAATGACTTGGGGAGCTCCTGTTCTGGACTGGGTCGGCGTCTGCCCATCAGTCGGGCAGGCCCAACCCAATACTGTCAAACGGCCCATTAAGGCTGAATCCTCCCTCGTCGGGCATACTTAGATCCATTGGTGTCGAGCAGAGACTTCATGACACGAGGAGAGGTCACGACTCTCCTCCCCATGTTCTCCACGTGCTCCTCCCGCGGGGACACGTCATCAGGTAACTACCCACCTCCGAAGGAGTCGGTCTGCCCACTCTCCGGAGATCTCAGGACAGTTACTCTAGGGCGAAGACCACGTGCTGGTCTTCCCTACGCCACGTAAGCCCTGGAAGTTATCTGCATTTGTCCTAGCAATCCAACCCAGTGCAGACGACCGTTGGCCCAGTGCTGGGGGCACAATATAAATACCCTCTCTTACGAGAGGGTCAGGTATTCTATTCTGATTCTTACTCTCACTTTCTGTACTGGCTTGCTCCAGTCCTGACTTTGGCATCGGAATACCTTGCAGGTACACCCCCCACCGTCTCATCACCACCGAAGTAGCGGAGCTCACGACGTTTGCTGGCCACTAATCTATTTTCTAATCAGGTACGATCAATAACCTTAATCTCTAATGTGTCATTAATTGAATTTTAAAGAGAAATTCTAATAAAACTAATTCTGATTATCCTAATTAAAATCTAGCCTAACATGTATTATACTGTTTCAATGTGTTTTTAATAGGTATTTTATGTGTGAAAAAAAGAATTAAAATACAAAAAACAATAATTAAATAAAAAAAAGATCCACTCTATTGGGGGTGCACTGGACCAGAGAGTGTGGCCAAGAACTTGGGCGCTGGGCCCCTGCATTGAATGCCCATGGTTGTGTTTTTTGTTGAGTTCAGAGATAAGGGGAAGTGTGTAAGTAGATTAGGATATGTGGTCAGCAAAATCCCTTTGGGTTTATGGGACTTGAGCCCAACACGAATGGGCAAAGAGTGAAGGGGCTCAGACTCGCCCTCATTCATTTCGTTCTTGTCCTACCAGACATCTCCTCAATCTCTCTCAAGTTCCCATAGCTGGTATGACCCAAAACCACCGCTACTCAGCTTATTTTCATGTCCTCTTTCCAATGCCCATACTTATTTCCTCTAAAATTCACTGCAATCCCTCAAATCTCAAAATTAGCTCAAGAACCCTAAAATTCTAAACAAAAATTAAATGCATGTGGAAAGGAATCAAAGCCTAATACCTTGGGACTTTTGATTCCCTACATCTGGAGATACATCATGGTAATTAATTTGAGGCAAAAGAAGGAGAAAGAAAAGGATCCAACCAACAAGGCCAAGTTCTTGAAGACGCTAATGAAGAGAAAATACCCAGAGAGGTAAGCAATTTGAACATCTTGCTTCTTGCTATTGTTCTTCATTCTTCTTCTTCTCCTGTCAATTTATCCTGTAGGATTTGCTTGAGTTGTTGTTGTTGCTACTACGTATAGAGAATAGAGAGTGTGAAGTAGGGGCTTATCTCAACTGCAACAAACTTTAGTGTGAAGTTTGCTCAACAATGGTGAATTCTTCGAGCTTTGAGTGTGGTGCAGGAGAAGAGAGTGAGTGCAAAGAAATTTGCAGAGATAATGATTTGAGAGTGATGAATTATTGATGAAGATCACTGATTGCATAGTGTGTTATATAGAGAGATTTTCATAACTGTTTTGGTCAGTTGTTAGGGCAGGGTAGTTATGATTTTGGTCAGGTGTTAGGGTTAGTTTAATCATTGAGCATAGTTGTTAGAAGATTTAACGTTGTTAGTGTGAACTATTAATAAACGAAAATGTTAGTTTGAATTGTTAGTTATGTTAAAATGTTAGCTAATTGAACTTGGTTGAATGTGATAGTTATGTTAGTTGGGGATTTAGTTGATGTTAGAAATTCATTTAGTTAAACTGTTTAGTTAGCTTGAATTTTGATGAGTTAGTCAGTAGGAGATTAAATAACTGAAGAATGAAGGTTATCTAATAGAAGTTAGTTTGAAATGGACTGTTATGAAATGTTAGTGTTAGTGAAATTGGTTCATCATGAAGTTTTCTTAATTTGGAGTTAGTTATCTTGGGTTAACTGGACTGTTAGGTTAGTTAGTGGAAATTTGAAATAGTAATTGTTGTTAGTGAATTCAAAATCAATTAATTAATATCAGTTAGTGAATGTTTGTTGACCAAAATCAAACTTGAAAAAAACTTCCAAACTCATCTGTCCATGATGCAATCCAATGCAATCCAAAAGCTTAGACCAATATTAAGGATCCCAAAGACTTAGGCCAAGAAAAGTCAATGCCAAGGTAATTGTGCCCAAGAGTTCAATGTGATGCAAAGATCCCACATGTGTGATCCACAAGTGTACCATAAAAAACTCTAGCTCATGAATTGTCCATAATCAATGCTTTGTATTATAAATCACAAAACCTTTTGAATCAATGATGTCATTTGACAAATGTAAGTGCAAGTGAATAATCTAGATGACTAGGGCATGAGTATGCAGATGAACCAAGGACCATGAGCCTAAAAAAATTAAGGGGAAAAGTAGGGAAAATTTTGGGGTATGACACTCATGAAGGAGTTTGATCAGCTTCCTTTTTTGTGTCTTGCAAGACAACTCCTATCTTGACTTCCTTCTTGTCATCTTCTATTCCGAGGTTGATAACTTCCACTATTTCCTGGCACGGTTGGATGGTCTTTGGCTCCTGCTTGAGTAATATGGCCAACTTTTCAGGGAGTTTACAATATGCCTCACCATTTTCTTCGGCTTGGTTAATTGGACAATCAAAGTCACATGGGACAATAGTAGTGTCATTATCAACGAACTTAGGAGTGGCTATGCATGTTTATGATTATGCATTTATTTTAGAATGGGAAAATGAAAGTGTATAAAACATTGTTATTTAAAAAAAGAAAATGTGAAACAAAAAGAGAAAGATTGAATATGAAACATGTTTTTATTGATGATAATCAAAGATTAAAAACAATGGGGGCCCTATAAAGCGTTCCATTACGCCTTGGGCGGAGCATATGGTAGAGAAAACAGTAAATTACTTTTCTATGAAAATGACTTATGGGATCTCAACAGTCGTCCAATTGTTGAGCTCTTCCCCTGGAATGACTTGGCGCACCCAATATGGCATTTCTTCATTGTAGGCTACCTTGTCCACCATGGCCACTTGGTCCTTGTAGATGTGACCAGCACTTTTGAAAGTTTCTTGAATAGGCAGGACTTGTCCCTCGCCAGCTTTCAAAATTTTAAAATCCTCTTCACTTAGATATGGTTGGTATCCCAGCCCGAATCAATCTCTATTCTCAGGAAGCTTCAGGATTTTGCCTCAAACTTCAGTGTTTCTGGTCTCCACAATGGCTTTTGCTCCCTTCCAGGAGGCCATTGAAGCTTCAGGTTTCTCAGGCTCTTATATTAGGTGAATTGCCACAACACTTGCAACTTCCAAGGTGTAGCGAGCGATTTTGGACGCGGTTCTTAAGCGCTGGTCGCTCTCTGCGAGAAATTCAAGGCAAGCTATTCACAAGGAATAGATCAAGTCAGGAAAGTTCGAGAATTTGGAAGAAACTCAAGAGATGCCATTCACGGAGAAAAGATCATCTCTGGGGAGTAGAGTTTCTTGACAAGTGCTTTTAAGAAGCTTGTGGGTCCCCAAACCCCGAGAAATTCAAGACATGCCATTCACCGAGAATAGATCAAGCCAGGAAAGTTTGAGAATTTGGAAGAAACTCAAGAGATGCCATTCACGGAGAAAAGATCATCTCTGGGGAATAGAGTTTCTTTGACAACTTCTATGAGTGACAGTCTATGAAAGGGTTCATAGAGAATGCTGCCTTTCATGTCTCCATATTGTTTAACCCCAAGAGGAGGGAAGATTGTGTCTGGTAATCCTATGGGGATCTAGTTTAGACTATTTCTAAGAGTGATCAACGGACCTAATGCTAGACGTAGTTGCCAGGGAAACTCTAAATATCTATACTATTATTACACAGTTGATATGAGTTTATGAAAGAAGACTTACAGTGAAACAACCCCACAATACAGTTATATGTATATGAAAGCGGTAAATGAAAGCAATAACCACTTACTCGGTTGTAGAGCTTCCATGCTGTTTGGTTAGTTGTTCAACAAAGAAAGATTAAAAACAACAGTATATTCAAAATCAAAGGAGAAAGTGCTTTGAAAAAGAAAGATTTGGGGCTTACAGCTCAAGGAGAGGCCCAGGGTTTTATCAGTGAGCGCACTGTTTGAATTTGTACAGAGGGACTTATACAAGTGACTGAGGCCCAAAAAATTGTTTTCTGTACAAAGGGAGTTGGGTCTTACACTCTATTAGAGGCCCAAAAAGTTATTAAAGAAAAAGAGTGGGGCTTATAACACGAGGGTAGGCCCAGATGATTTTTCCGTTTGAAATGGAGATCGCGCCGAGGTTTTCTTTTAACACAGAGGGACTTATACAATAAGTGAGACCCAAAATGTTTTGGTTAAAATGGGGTTGGGTCTTACACTCTATTAGAGGCCCAAGAGTTTTGAATGGGTCTTATAGCTCAAGGAGAGGCCCAAGGTTATTTTTCAAAAGCCGTTTGTTTTTTACGGTATCGGGACTTATACAATGCACTGAGGCCCAAAAATGATTTGGTCAAAAAAGGATTGGGTCTTACACTCTATTAGAGGCCCAAGAAGTTTTGAATGAGTCTTATAGCTCAAGGAGAGGCCCAAAAGGTTATTTTTCAAAAGGCGACGATCACGCCGTTTGTTTTTTACGGTATCGGGACTTATACAATACACTGAGTCCCAAAAATGATTTGGTCAAAAAAGGATTGGGTCTTACACTCTATTAGAGGCCCAAGAAGTTTTGAATGGGTCTTATAGCTCAAGGAGAGGCCCAAAATGTTATTTTTCAAAAGGCGACGATCGCGCCGTTTGTTTTTTACGGTATCAGGACTTGTACAATGCACTGAGGCCCAAAAATGATTTGGTCAAAAAAGGATTGGGTCTTACACTCTATTAGAGGCCCAAGAAGTTTTGAATGGGTCTTATAGCTCAAGGAGAGGCCCAAAAGGTTATTTTTCAAAAGGCGACGATCACGCCATTTGTTTTTGACGATATCGGGACTTATACAATACACTGAGGCCCAAAAATGATTTGGTCAAAAAAGGATTGGGTCTTACACTCTATTAGAGGCCCAAAAAGTTTTGAAAATGATTTATGAGGGTTGAATTAATCCAAAAACCCTAATTTGTTTTCAAAAATGTATTTAATTGAATAAAAAATTCAATTAAAATGATCAAAATTGTTTAACATATGAAAAACAAATTGTGATCTTGGATTAATGCTTCAAAAATTAAGTATTGACCTACAAAATAATTAGAAAGCATTAAAAGTTGCAAAATCAAGGTGGAAAAAATATTTTAAATGTTAAAAACAATTAAAACATTAATTCTTTGTAAAAATATAAATTATATAAAATAAATAATATTTTTGGGATTTTTTGGGAAAATAAAATATTTTAACATTTTTGTGAATTATTAAAAAAAGAATCAACTCAAAATCATTAAAACTCAGAGAGAAATTAATTTTTGAATCAATTAAACAAAAATCACAAAATTCAAATATTCAAATTTTGAGAAAAGGCGCCAAGAACACACCAAGAACACGCGCGTGTTCTGGGCTTGGCCAGATTTGCATTTTCTATCCAATCTCACTGAATACTTGATTATATCATGCAATCCACATATCATTATGCTCGTCTCAACCTCACGATCATGTCTATGTCAATTAATTTCATTTAAATTAAACATATAACAAGAAATCATGAAAAATCCTCAAGAACCCTAATTTCTGCATGAAGGCTAGGATCTTTGATACACGATTCAAACAATGCAATTAATTGAGGGGAAACATTCCATGCATGATTATGAACATATGGCCAAATTATTGAGCAGCAAAAATTGCATGGATCATAGAGTTAGAAGAGCTCATGCTTACCACTTGCAGCTGGTGATCGTGATTTGTGTTGGAGGTGTTACAGCTTGGTTCCAATGATGTGGATAGCTTCCCTAGGTGCCAAGTGATGTGTCTGAGTGCTTGGAATGGATTGAAATGGTTTGGAGTTGAAGATGGCACCTCAACTGCAAAACTGTCAAGAACTTGAGCAATTGGCTGGTGATTTTGTGAAATCTGTGTTCCAGATGTTATGTGAGTGTTTGGATCACTTCTATATGATGTATGTGAGATGTGTGAGTGATTGGTTTGATTGGAAAAGCTCTCAAACTCAAAACCCGATAGTGACTTGCCTTAGAAGGCAAAATTGGAGTGAAAGAAGAGATTTTGAGGAAAGCATCTGTTTGATGGCTTTGGTGTACTCAAACTGATCACAATTGAGCTCTATTTATAGTAGAGCAAGTTTGTTTTGGGATCCACAGTGAATGGCAACTGCAGCAGAGGTTTGGCCAATGTTGTCCAATGGAAATCCAAGTCTCCTCTAGCCATTGACTAGAGGTTAGGGCACAGGGTTGTGGTTCCCTTGGTCTTGGATAAGTCTTGACTGAATTCAGTTGAGAATGGCTCAGTCCATGCCACCTTGATGCTTCCATTGAATGCTTCAATCCAAATTTGGAGTCTTGTCCCTATTTTGGCCATTCTAGGTTCAACATGCTATTTCTTGTTCCAAAGACTTTGGAGGCTTGGCTCAGTGATTGTCCCCTTTAGATTCAATCCTCAGATGTGTCCAAGTGGATAGGAGCAATTGAATTTGGCTGATTTTGGCAAATTGAGCAAAATTGCAAATTCTGCCTTGCCTTTGACAGATTTCAGCAAGGCAACTTGCCAATGTCATATCTCATGGTGTAAGTTGAATTTGGTAATGTTCTTGACCATTTTGGAAAGCCCTTATATGATACAACAACTGTTTGAACATGTTTGGTTTTGATCTCTTTTGAATCCAAGTGAAAAATCCCCCTACATTTGGCAAAAAGTGAAGACAGATTTGGACTTAGTGAAAATTTCACTAAGTGTTTAAAAAAGTGACATTTTCATTTTTCAGCCACTTTGATCACTCCATAACTCAAAATCATTAATGAATTGGACTTAGGTCTAGTTGAAGTTTTTGTAGAGGGTAATGAGGGCTCTAAATCCATCTTTGGATGAGGAAAAATGGCTTTGTGGTTTAGGAGTTATGATCCTCCAAAGTTGGTACCCTTGTCACTTTATTTTTAACTTAGAAAATTTTCTAAGTTTTTATGGTTACCCCTTTTACAAGTTATCCAACTTTTCTTGATTTTTCTTGATGAATGATGATTCAAATCATACATTAACATCATTTTAGGGTTAAAAATCCATTTTGGTGAAAAATCTCAAAAAGTCAAAGTTGACTTTTGTGCACAGTTGACTTTTTATCAGATGAATTCCAAACTGTGCAATTCTTCAGGAAATCATGTCCTTGACCTAAATAAAACTTGATGGACATGTTCCATGGGTGTCATAGGGCATATTGAATCATGTCTTAGGGCTTGGGAGCATGTCCTGGTCAAAAGTCAAAGTTACAGTTGATTTTTTCCTTAAAACCCTAATTGTGGTGCAGATGAAATTGAGACTTGTTGCTCAAGCTTCTTGGATTAATCCATTGTTCCAAATGGATCTATATAGTTCATTAGAGACCCTCAAACCCCCTCTTGAGGTCTTGGCTCATGTTTTGTCCCAAAAGTCAACTTAGGGGTGAATTAGGTGAAGAAACCCTAATTCCTAATTTTTGATGAATGCATCCCCTAAGGCAAAATTGACTTGATGATTGGGTCCATGAGGTTCCATGGAGTATATTAGGTTAGGTTTTGGATCATTGGCTTGTTCCCAGATGAAAATTTTCCATCTGGAGGCCCTGGTCGACCAAAACCCTAATTTGGTGACACTATCAATCTTGAGACTTGATCCACCTAGAAGGGAGCAGCCTTATGCTTAATCCTTGAAGTGGAAGTCCTTTTGATCCATTATGGATGTTTGAGAGGTTAGAAAAGTTGAAGAGCATGTCATTCCTTGATTGATCCTTTGTCTAAGCACTCAGAGAGGGCTTGAAACCCTAATTTTGATTGTAGTGGATGCTCACCCATCTTTGGGGAGACTGATGAAGTATGATGGTTCCTCCATATTGTGATAATGATTTGCACAATGATGGGAAATCTTAGTGGTCAAAATTTGGGGTATGACAGATGCCCCTATTTAATCTTCTTGAACCCGAAGGTGTGAATGACGAAGGTATTCGGGCATTCGGGGTGCAAGAGGATTAAATATCGGAATACCCGAAATTTTGATGGTGGTTATGAATGGCCGATCGCAGTCATCTTCTTTTGCTGAGCAATGATGCTTAGAAAAGGTAAACTTCCCCTCGATCCTGGTCTTCAGCCAAGGAACTGGTCTCAGTTTTCTTTTGTCAACCTCCCCTTGTTCCTGGTTTCCTACCAAGGAACTGGTCTCAGTTGCTGAAACAAACTTCCCCTTGATCCTGGTTACCTACCAAGGAACTGGTCTTAGTTTCTTTTGTCAATAAACTTAATTGACAAGGGACGCTATGCGTAGCGGTTTTCCTCAAACTTCTCGCCGAATTTTCCTAGGGAGATGCCATTTGACGGAAAAAGTTTTGATGTCAGACTTGCTGGGGAACCCAGTCGTCTGAGTTGTAGAGGTGCACAAACTTCTCTGTTGGAGACGCCATTTGTTTCTACTGGGGAAAGCGAGTCTCTTGGGAGACTGCTGTCGCTTGGGGTCTTTACACCATACTTTTCTCGGAGATCTTCTCGGAGAAATGCCATATGATGTAATCCAATTTTGAGGTGCTGATGACCTTTTCATCAGTGGTCTTTCGGAGAAAAGCAGCTATACTGCCGAATCTTCGATTAGGAGGCTTTATCTGTGGATTTTCTTTAATTCGGGAAAACAAGGATATCATCTTCAATGGCGAAGAGTGATGTTAACTGAGGGCTCTCTGGTCTTTCAGAGGTTCAAGTAATCAAAGTGGTCGAGGACCCAACTTCAATCCAGAAATAAAACTGGAGGAGAGAGAATGTTCAGGCGTAACACTTCCTGACGAGGAAAGGGCTGACAACTCGATTGAGAGGACTTTTATCACTAGGGGACAAGGCCGACTAGAGTGATAGTGATGCAATATGAAATGTGAATGCATATCAATAATGCAATGATGCATGTATGTTTATGCTGACAAAACGGACGCGACATACAAACTGACAGGTGAACATGACTGGATACTCGGCCATCGCGGGTCGAAGAAGTACCGTTGGTTCAGAATAGCAATTCCACCTTGCTTAGGAGAGATAGTCCCTGCGGGGAATACCGTTGATCGGGCTTAGGAGATAAGAACTCGGCTGAGGCGTGTCAGACGAAACAAGGTCTCTGACACAGTTGATCCCTTCATTCAGGCGTACTGGGTTAGAAGGAGTACTTTGATTCTGCACTTTGAGGTTCGATTACTTCTGGAGAAGCGACCGATGTTCTCCTGATGTTCAATAGTCAAAAGAAATTGTCGTCTTTATTAAAAAGCAGAAAAAGTTTTAACAAGTAAATTCATTTTTGTTTTATTTCAAGAATCGTTAATCATGTTAACAACGTCGTTCTGTAAAGCTAAAACAAATAAGAATTACAAACAAAAGCACAAAGGCTCAAATTTTATTGATAAGATAGAGATCAGCCAAACGCGTGATTCCAAAGAGTATATACAAAGTTTGAAAATGGTAATTTACAGGGAAAAGGGCTACGTTGAAACATAACGACCACTATCCTTCTACCAACTTTGAATTCGGGACATCCTGAGCTTCTGTCGAAGATGACCTTGACTGGAGTTTTCTGACAGATGATGTAACTGCTGCCGCTGAGGGATTCGCGTCTATTGAACATAGTTACTTGCCATTATCCCTAATTTTTGCCTGGATTGTACTTTGATGTTTCCAATCCACCAGGATTATTTTTTTCTTTTTATGTCTCTAACTTTTGCCTGGACCGCCCTTTCGGGTTTCAATCCACCGAGACGTTTTTTTTTTAGTTTAGGCGAAGTATTTCTTGACTACATCAACATTTGTGGGGTAGGCAAATTCCTCTTCGTCCATGGTTGCAAGTCTCAAGGCGCCGCCTGAGAAAGATTTCGTGACCACATAAGGGCCATCATAATTCGGAGTCCATTTACCTCCCGAATCAGTGAGAAATGACTGGATCTTCTTGAGCACGAGGTCTCCTTTTCTGAAAACACGAGGTTGGACCTTTTTGTCAAACACCCTCTTCATTTTCTGTTGATACAATTGACCATGGTATAGTGCCGTGATTCGCTTCTCCTCGATCAGATTCAATTCGTCGTGTCGACTTTGACACCATTCAGCTTCGGTGAGCTTAGCTTCCATCAATACTCGGATTGACGGGATCTCTACTTCTATGGGGAGCACTGCTTCCATGCCATACACTAGAGAGAAAGGGGTAGCCCCTATTGAATTGCGGACAGATGTGCGATAACCGTGAAGAGCAAAGGGTAGCATCTCGTGCCAATCTTTATAGGTTACAACCATCTTTTGAACAATCCTCTTGATGTTCTTGTTAGCCGCTTCTACCGCTCCGTTCATCTTTGGTCGGTAGGGAGATGAGTTATGGTGTTCAATCCTGAACTCTGCGCACAACTCTTTCTTCATATTATTGTTCAAGTTAGATCCATTATCTGTAATGATCTCGCTTGGAACACCATAACGGCAGATGATATTGTTTTTGATAAATCGGACCACCACTTGTCAGGTTACATTAGCGTACGACGCTGCTTCGACCCATTTGGTGAAGTAATCAATGGCTACCAGGATGAATCGATGTCCGTTTAAAGCCTTAGGTTCGATCAAGCCAATCATGTCGATTCCCCATATGGAAAAAGGCCACGGGGTAGAAAGAACTTTGAGGTGTGATGGTGGTACATGAATTTTGTCGGAGTATATCTGACACTTGTGACACCTCCTCATGTACTTGTAGCAGTCGGATTCCATGGTCAACCAGTAGTACCCTGCTCTCAGAATTTTTCTCGCCATTGTATGTCCGTTGGCATGAGTGCCAAAGGACCCTTCATGAATTTCTTTCATCAGCATTTCTGCTTCTGGTCTGTCGACGCATCGGAGCAAGACCATGTCAAAATTTCTCTTATAGAGAGTGTCACCGCTCAGGAAGAAGTTTCCAGCCAATCTTCTGAGGGTTTTTCTGTCTTTCCTGGATGCCCCAGATGGGTATCCTTGTTTCTGAAGGAAGCATTTGATATCGTGATACCAAGGTTTGTCGTCTATGACTGCTTCAATCGTGAAGATGTAAGCGGGCCGTTCAAGGCGCATTATGTCAATCTTAGGTAGGTTATTCCTCTGACCTACACTAATCATGGAAGATAGAGTGGCTAAGGCATCATCCATGTGATTCTCTTCACGAGGGATATGATGAAACTCGACTCTGTTAAAGAAGGGTAACAACCTTCTTGCATAGTCTTTGTAAGGAATCAGTCCTAATTGGTATGTGTTCCAATCTCCTTTTATCTGATTGATAACCAAGGCTGAATCGCCGTATACGTCCAAGTTTTTGATCCTTAAATCAATTGCTTCTTCGAGACCCATGATACAAGCTTCGTATTCGGCCTCGTTGTTCGTACATTTGAACGTAAGTCTGGCGGTGAAAGGAATGTGGGTACCCTGAGGAGTAACAATGATTGCCCCAATTTCGTTTCCGTGATGATTAACTGCTCCATCAAAGATAAGTCCCCATTGGGAACCTGGTTCTGGCCCTTCACTGGGTAACGGTTCGTCGCAATCTTTCATTTTTAGATACATGACATCTTCGTCTGGGAAGTCAAACCCGATTGATTCTTGATTGTCAATCGGTTGATGAGCCAAATGATTGGCTAAAATACTCCCCTTAACGGCTTTCTGAGTGTGGTACTCTATGTCATATTCTGATAACAGCATCTGCCAACGGGCAATCCTTCCCGTAAGAGTAGGTTTTTCAAAAACATATTTGATTGGATCCATTTCGGAGGCCAACCAAGTAGTATGACGAATCATGTACCGGCGAAGACGTTTGGCTGCCCAAGCCAAAGCGCAGCAAGTTTTTTCAAGCATCGTGTACCGAGTTTCGCAGTCGGTGAATTTCTTGCTCAGATAGTAAATGGCAGACTCTTTCCGTTTGGTTTCGTCTTGTTGGCCAAGTACACATCCCATTGAGTCCTCTAGGACTATGAGGTAAATGATCAGTGGTCTTCCTTCCACTGGAGGTGATAGAATCGGAGGATTCAACAGATATTCCTTGATACTGTCGAAGGCGGTTTGGCAATCTTCCGACCAAACGCAATCCTGGTTCTTTTTAAGTAACTTGAAGATTGGCGCACATGTGGCGGTCATGAGGAATATGAATCTGGAGATGTAGTTCAAACGTCCCAGGAATCCTCTGACTTGTTTTTCAGTTTTTGGACAAGGCATTTCTTGAATGGTCTTGACCTTGTCAGGATCAACCTCAATCCCTTTCTGGCTGACGATGAACCCTAATAGTTTCCCTGAATGGACACCGAAGGTGCACTTGTTGGGATTCAAGCAGAGCTTGAATTTTCTTAGACGTTCGAACAATTTTGACAGATGTTCAACGTGCTCACTCTCTGTTTTTGATTTTGCAATCATATCATCGACATACACTTCGATTTCTTTATGTGTCATGTCATGAAACAGAGTAGTCATGGCCCTTTGATAGGTTGCCCCGGCGTTCTTCAAACCGAACGACATTACCTTGTAACAAAAGGTACCCCATGGGGTAATGAACGAAGTTTTCTCCATGTCTTTCGACGCCATTTTGATCTGGTTATAGCCCGAGAATCCATCCATGAAGGAGAAAATTTTGAATTTTGTTGTACTGTCCACCAGCATGTCAATGTGTGGTAAAGGAAAGTCGTCCTTTGGACTTGCCTTGTTTAGATCTCTGTAGTCAACACACATTCTGACCTTTCCGTCCTTTTTGGGAACGGGTACAATGTTGGCTAACCATTGAGGATATTCAGATGTAGCGAGGAAACCCGCATCAATCTGTTTCTGCACCTCCTCTTTGATTTTGATGGCCATGTCCGGGTGAGTCTGTCTCAACCTTTGCTTTACTGGCAGATATTCTGATCTCAACGGTAAGTGATGTTCCACGATGCTGGTATCCAACCCTGGCATATCCTGATAGGACTAAGCGAATCGGGGAATTCTATGAGAAGCTTTATCAAACTCTCTTTGGCAGTTGGACTGAGCAGTGCTCCAATCCTGATTTCTTTTCTCTCTTGCTCTGAACCCAAGTTTACCGTTTCCAACGGTTCTTTGTGAGGTTCAATGGACCTTTCCTCTTGTCTGAGTAGTCGGGAGATCTCTTCTGGAATTTGGTCGTCATTTTCTTCTTCTGCCTCGAATACCGGGAACTCAAAGTTGGGAGAAGGCATCGGATCGTATGTTTCAACGGGGTTTAAAACAAGCAATCTGCATGACGTGATGATTCGTGTTTAGAAGAGATAAAGAAAAATGCAAGTGTGTGCAGTGTTTTATTTTACTGCTTGTTTTTATTATTGATTTGTTTTTTAGGATTACCATTTTCTGAAAAAGCGAAAAGAGAAAACAGCAATTATTGCAGGAATTACAGAACGACGTTATTTTATTAATGAACAAGTCGATCCTTGAAACTACAGCCCTATAAAACAAAACTCTGTCGCTTTGGGCAAAGCGAAGAGGGATATTTACAGAAAGTGAGCCCTATCAAAACATCTGTTTCACCTGGGCAGGGTGAAAGGTTAAAGATGGAAATTACTTTGACTGATGAACGATCTTCGGAACCTCGATGGCAACCCATTGGCGGTGAACTCCTCGGTGAATCACAAAGTCTGGCACCTTCCCTGATTTGTCTTTAGAAACAACGCTGATTTCTGGTGGAGCAGGATCATTGGAATCTGTCTCCCAGGCAGAGTTATCGTAGGAGAATTCCTCTATTGCATTATGCAGAGTATTTGTGCTCTCAACTGTATCTTCCCATCCAGTAGGCTGGATGTCTCCGAACCTGATACGAGAGCTTTCGGGAGCGGTGTACTTGACCATATAGTCGTATTTTCCACTCGGTTGTCCCAAGGTGTCCCACACTTCTTTCGAACTGGAGGAGTCATCTCTCTCGATGACGTTGACCTCGGGAAAAGCATAGTTGATGAATTCAAGTCCTGCAAACGTTGCGAATTCATCTTCATGTTGAGTAGTTTCTGAATGACCTGAGTGTTGATCCCATGACATGGTGGGGATACAAGTATTCTGTTCAATGATGCTCAGTTGAGTTTCATTACTCGGCTGACTTTCTTGCCCCAAGTTTCCTGGGTAAGGTTGCCACATTGGCAGACCATCCATTGGGCCATAGTAGTTGTAGTCAAAATTGTCTTTCATCAGAGTGTTCTCCTCTAATGAACTTGGCGGAGCACGACATCCTTCCGGATCACAATCTCCATATATCATTTCGATGTCTGACCTTGGTATAAATCTCGGACTGTGTGCGGGATAGCAAAATGGCATAGGCACCTCTTCCTGAGACATATAACCGTCCTCATTAAGATAGGACTTCCATTCTTCATCTGTGTCAAAGGGATCTTCCTCATTGATAGCATGTACTGCCTGAGACACTGGGTGAAGAAAACCTCCACTGTGGAAGAAGTTTTGAAGGGGATGAAGACTCTCATCGTTGGCAGCTGTCTGGGTACAGGTTGTAGAAAAACCAAGACCCTTCTTTGTTTTATTGTCAGTAGGAACGACAAGCTATCCCCATCCTGTTGTATCGGTACTCTCGACCACTTTAATAGCATCTTTGTATGAGGAAATCGAGGTTCCTCCTCTGAACTGATTATTCTCGCTCACCGACAGTGCTTGGAACTGAGTTCCAATAACCTCCTCGGGTTCTATATCAGCAGATGATGACAAGTTACTCACAAACAAGGCTTGTTCCCCACAAACTGTGACAAGTTGATCGTTCTTGACGAATTTTAGCTTTTGGTGGAGGGTTGAAGTAACCGCTCCAGCCTGGTGTATCCAAGGTCTCCCTAATAAACAACTGTGCGTTGCCCGGATGTCCATGACCTGGAAAGTGACTTGGAAAGTGTGAGGACCAATAGTTATGGGAAGATCAACTTCGCCGATAACTGTTTTTCTGGATCCGTCGAATGCTTTGACGACAACCTCGTTGATTCTCATCGGAGGTCCCTTGAATGATAATTGCATCAAAGTGGACTTCGGCATAACATTCAGGGCTGACCCTGTGTCTACCAGTACGCTGGCTAAAGCATCGTCCTGGCAGTTAACTGTGATATTGAGCGCCATGTTATGACGGCGACCCTCTTCAGGTAATTCCTCATCACTAAATCCCAAATTATTGCAGGAAGTGATGTTAGAGACAATGCTATCGAACTGTCTGATTGTTACATCCTGTTCCACAAAGGTTTGCTCCAAGACTTTCTGTAGAGCCTCCATGTGGGCTTCTGAACTGAGTAACAGTGATAATACCGAGATCTTTGAAGGAGTCTGAAACAGCTGATCAACAATGTTGTATTCACTCCTTTGGATGAGCTTCAGCATCTCATCATTATTTTTCGAAAGGTCGGGATTACTGGATTGACCGACTGGTGGATCGGGAGCTTCTGTCTGAAGTTCCTTTTCTTTGTTAAGTTCTCCAACTCCTCGGTTGAAGATTCTACCGCTCCGTGTTACACGACTGATGTCTGTAATATTCACGACGGAGGGTAATGGAATTTCCTTTCCATCTTCAACTGTCGTTGCACCGTATTTGTAAGGGATAGCCTTAGCTGATTCATACGGTAGTGGTCCTGACAGATAGATGACTATGGGAACCTTCTGATTTTTCTGACCATCATAATTAATCTCGATCCGTTCCCGGTTGGGAACTTTAGATTCGTCAAGTAGAGGGATAATGGCAAAAACTTCCCTGGTCCTGTGATGACCAGAGATCGTGACAACTAGAGCCGTCAAAATGGGCCGAAGCCCATGGGCCGGCCCGCCGAGCCCGAAAAAAGTTAGGGCTTGGGCCTTATTTTTGGAGCCCATATTATTCTGGGCCTTTTTGAGCCCGGCCCGAAAAAGCCCGAAAAAAAATGGGCCGGCCCGTATGGGCTACGGGTAGCCCGCCAGCCCGACAACTTTTTTAAAAAGAATTAATTTAACTATTTGGCCCATATATAAATTAATAAATATATATAATTGGACCCAAAAAATAAATTTGGCCCAAGAAACATTTGGATACAATGTGTTAGTGCTTCTTTGGTTCGGTCCACACACACTTCAGTGACTACCAGAACATTAATTTCTATTACATTATATTACATTACAGTATTCTAAAATGAATATATTACATTAAGATCATTAAAATGAGTATTAATTTCTATAACATTATATATTAAAATGAGTATTAATTTCTATTACATTATATATTACTTAAAAAATGAATTTTTTTATTTTTTTTTTAAATGGGCCCGTTTAGGGCCGGGCCCGTTTAGGGCTGGGTAGCCCGCAGCCCAGACAGGGCTGGGCCTGGGTAGTAAAAAAGGAGCCCGTATTCAAAATGGGCTTTTTGAGCCCGGCCCGGAAAAGCCCGAGGCCCGCCAGGGCAGGCCCATTTAGGGCCGGGCTACCCGTTTTGACAGCTCTAGTGACAACATCCTCAACTTGCTCGGCAAGGTAGTTCGGCGTCCAGTTGATGGGTCCAGAACCCGGATATGGACGAATTTCTCCACGATCGACCTGACCCTGAAGAGCTGCTCTCACAAAGTAACACCCTTGGTTACTTTCCGAACAGATGCCGCAACGTTCATAGTTGTGTGGTGGCACCTAGCCACGCCCACTCTGAATACAATGTAACCTCACTAGGTTAACTTCCACTGATCGGACATCCTGACTCTGACGTCGAGTAGGGTTCCTGTTACTGATACTAATTTGTTGAGTATCTTCATCCATATAAATTGGCATCCACCAGTGATTTAACAAGTGCTGAAGTGCCTCTTGGACAAGGGTACAACCTCGATCGTTTTCGTAACCCGCTTTACAGCTTTGATAGTCATGTGATATTAGGAATCCGAGTCGGACCTGTTCGGCTTGTAACTCTACCAGGTTGGTATTCATCACGCAAATATCGAAGATCTGAACCATGTTGATTTGATAGGAGTTTCTATCATGGTAGTCTTGGATCCATCCAAGATCTATCCGATGCTGGAGGGCCTCCTGTATGAAAGAGCAACCATGTTTGTTTACCGAGCAAGTCAGACAAGAACTGTAATCGTGCCGCGGCAGATTATGATACTGGCTTTTCCTTGAGTGCATCGCCACCAAGTTGACATTCATTGCACAGATGTCGTGGTTCTGAATGACGTTAGAATTCGTGTAAACCATGTTAACTCCACGAACTCGGTGCTCTTGGATCCATCCGAGATCCATCTGTTCCTGTAGAGCTGCTTGCACCATAAAACATCCCTGATTATCTTTAGAACAGATATCACACTGGTGATAATTATGAGGTGGCACATGGCCATATCCACTCTGTCTACAATGCATCTTGACCAGATTGGTTTTCAATAAGAGTACATCGTGAATTTGATAGACATTGTTAGTCTCTTTCTCAATCAGATTGACTGCAGCTTTCTCATGTTGAGGCAGCGGGTTCGTGAGAACATTAGGATTTGTATCCTTGAAGGATAAGAGCCCGCTCCTAACAAGCTTTTGCAAGTCGGATTTGAAATTGAGACAAGTCTCAATGTTATGCCCTGAACCTCCTTGATGATAAGGGCAAGTTTGATCCACCTTAAACCAAAAAGGCGGATTTTCCAGTACTGTAAGAGGGGACTTAGTATGAATGTGCCCCTTGGCTAGCAGTAATGGAAACAGCTCTGCGTACGTTACGGGTATAGGATAAAATCCTGGTGGCCGTGTTGTACGGTTGTTGTTATATGGAGGACGAGCCTACTGAAGAGGCTGTTGTGTCCTTTGTTGGTCAGGTTGGCTTTGCGCAACCTGAGGTTGATACGTAGGAATAGACGCAGGGTTGATAGCAGGAGTCACAGCTGCTACCGGTTGATAACGTCGTCTTTGCTTTCCGAGAGAGATATTCCCAATATCTCGCTCCTTTTTCTTAGGGAGAGCACTACCACATTTTTTAGTACCGCTCGTCGATCCAGTGTCTTTTATTAGACGTCCTTCTCGGACGGCTTCCTCAAGACGTACGCCCATGCCCACCATCTCGGTGAAATCAATGGGTGCACTGGCAACCATTCGGTCATAGTAAAATGAGCTTAAGGTCTTTAAGAAGATCTTTGTCATCTCTTTTTCCTCAAGAGGTGGACAAATTTGAGTGGCAATTTCACACAACCTTTGAGCATACTCCTTAAAGGTTTCCTTGTCCTTTTGCGACATTGATCTGAGTTGATCTCTGTTGGGTGCCATGTCCAAATTGTATTTGTATTGTTGGACGAAGGCAGTACCAAGATCTCTGAATGTACTGATCGTAGTACGGTTTAAACCCATGTACCATTTTAGTGTGGCACCGGTTAAACTATCCTGAAAGTAGTGAATCAGCAGGTCCTGATTCTCCGTCTGAGCTTACATCCGCCGAGCATACATCACCAGATGGCTTTGAGGGCAAGAGTTACCCTTGTACTTTTCAAAGTCGGGCACTTGGAATTTGTGCGGGACTTTCACATTGGGGACCAAGCAGAGATCTGCGGCGTCCTTTCCAAATAGATCCTGACCGCGAATGGCTTTCAGTTCCTTCTGCATTTCCAAGAACTTCTCCTGGAATTCCTCTATTCTGTCAAACATAGTTTCCTTCCTACCAGAAGGTGTCTGTGGAATCTGCCCTTCCGGGACAGTGTGCACCACAGGGGGTGGTACCGTTACTACGGCAGTGAGTCTTGGCGTCTCCCGAAGTTTGTAACCTTCAGGAATCTTCAGTATGCCCCTGGCATCTTCGCTTTCCCGAAGTTTGTAACCTTAAGGGCCAGCGGCTTCTGTTGTGATTCCCTGATCTTTAGTGATCGGCGGAACATATCCTTCCAGGATATAGTTAACAGGCATGCCCCAAGGACGATCTTTCGGCATCTGATACCTAGGATCATACTTCTCCACGTTGAGGTGATCTCTGAGATCACAGTTCTTTGTAGCTGAGCTTCTGCCATGGCTTGCATGTCGTTACGAAGCTTTCTCATATCCTCTCTTAGAGCGTCGATCTCTTCTTTCAACTCTCTATTTTCTTCCTCAAGATCATCCATCTTTTTCTGACGATTGGCCCGAGTATTATACGAATGACACAGTTTGACTCTAGAACTGAGACAAAAACGTGAGATTCGTAGGTAAGAAGAATACGCGATGTGAGAATGATGAATGCAATGATTATATTAATTGTTTAAGGTTTAATCAAAATAAACTTTGACAATTAGATTGCAAATATCAAACAGTGGGGAAACCCCTTTTTATTGAATTCAAAGGATTACAGAAATGGAAATACAGTAGATTACAAGGTGCAGAAATAGAAACCTAAACTAATGGGTCCCGAGTCCTCTCTGAAGAGAAATCGGGTGCTGATTCTGGTATTTGCCTCTTCTTTGACCGGGGCTCTTGAGCCGTTGTCGGGTCGTCATTCCTTTGTCAGGTGAAAGGAGTGAGCAAATTCCTTTGGTCATCTTGATTTTCTACAGCATGTTGCTCCAAAATTTCAATCAGAGCATCCTTTTCTTTCAGTAATTAGTGTATTTTGATGCACTCTACATCGAGGGTGCGGTACTTGTTCTTCCAAGACCTTCTCTCCTTTTGAACTTTGTTGAGAGTAACATGAAGCTTTTCAGTCTCAGTCATGAAGTACATGACATATTCCCTCGGCGGAAGAATCCCGTAACGAGGGTAAGGCATCTTTAGCTTGAGAACTCTAGTTTGTACCCAATGGAGATAAGGCTCCACCGAGACACAGTCCGGTTTTCCTAGAGACTCTCGTCCTTTCTTATGGACCTGTTTCCAAGCGTGCACTATTTCCATCTTTAGTGCTCTGTCGTTTTCTCCTTCCTTGAAGAAAAGACCTTCTAGATGAACACCCCGTGGGACGTGTCTCATCGGGTATCCAAATTGACGGCGAACCAATACCGGATGATAGTTGATTCCTCCTTTAGTTCCTAGGAGGGGTACGTTGGGGAAGTTTCCACAACGACCAATGATTCTGATTCCATCATAGATCCTATTACACCAATCTATATCAGAGTTGGTAAGAGACATGATCTTCTGCAACCAATGTAAGGCACTCTTACAATCCCAAAAAGCAGCAGACTTGGGCAAGTGAGAGATAAACCATTTGTAAAGCAGAGGTACACAACATGTGATTTCCCCTCCGCTATACAAATTTCCCAAGTGTACAGAATGATATGCATTTGCGAGCAAGGTCGGCACAGGGTTTCCAATGAGAAAAACCTTAATGGAGTTGATATCGACGAAGTTATTGATGTTGGGAAACAATAATAACCCGTAGGCGAGCAAGACAAAGATGCTTTCAAAAGCAGTGATGTTTCCTATACTGGCAAAATACAGGGCTTTCTTTGTCAAGAACTGGGCTGGCAAACCTTGGATACCACCCTTAGTGGTTAGGTGAGTCCTGACCTTAGACTCGTCCAAATGAATTGCTCTCGCAATGGTCTGATTCTTTGGAATTTCTTCCAGTCCAGAAAATGGAGCTCGATCAGTGATGTGCAGATCAATCAGATGAGAATACTCCTCCAACGTTGGTGCTAACTGGTAATATGGGAATGTGAAACAGTGATAAACTGGATCATAAAACTGAATGAGCGCATCCATGATTCCTTCAATCACATGGATTGTTAATAGTGGTAGCAGACCTCTGTGCTTGGCTCTGAAAGCCTCAGGGTTAGTGATCATCCTCGCTAACCTTCTCAAATCCTCTAGCTTTGGAACCTTGAAGGTGTAACTATGAGTTCTCCTTCTACCGAAATCCATTAGTGCAATCCCTTTTCTCTGATATTTGCAATCACAATCTTAGTTTAATTTGAAAAACAGAGAGACTAGAAGAGAAGAATTTTTTGAATGTTTTAATGTTTTTTTTTAATGAATGCATGAATGCAGCACACAAAACCATAGAAAAAACATGGGGTCAAAGGGTCGTTGTCATGAAGTCAAGGCTCTACCCATCCCCAAAGGTTTATACTAGGGTGATTTTTGTACTTGTACTCATTATCATTAGCTCCTCCCAAGAAAGCAAAACAACAACCGGATCGCCAGCGAGTTGTAGAGCAATCTTAGAGTAAGTGCCATTCACCGAGAATAGATCACCAGCCTCAAATGAGGGTAGTATCGCGTAACAACTATTTCCGATAGTTTTCGCACTACGAAAGGGTTTGGCTCTTCAGCTTCTCAGACTTAACAATCGGCCCATTATCTAGGTGAGAGAATGGGTTGCATTGGTCAGCCTCCACTGAAGTTAATGGTCGACCTCATCGCCATCACTTATCTTAAGTGTATACTCAATCTTTCCACATGCGGCATCACACGCATTCCCATTAGCAGAAAAATAAACACGTATAGCAATTAGGAAAAGCAGTATATATATTTGTCCTAATCATCCTAGACCTTTAAAGCTATGAATCCTAGGTTCCTGACAGAAATTGGGTTCCCCGGCGGAAGCCCCAGTCTGTGGTATTCACACAAGAGATGAAAAGGAAAGAAATCGGCCCCACGGTGGGGGCCATTTTTCCTGTAGCGAGCGATTTTGGACGCGGTTCTTAAGCGCTGGTCGCTCTCTGCGGTTTGAGCTTAAACTACAGGTCGATTCATTTTTTATCCTATTAAAGCTGATGAAGGAAGGGAAATAGATGTCTCCAACTAACCCTGCTTTACATACTGAGTTTAAACAGCGGTCTGTTAGGTTACGGATGCTATCAATGTGGGGGGCTTTTGTACTGGTTATTTGTATTTTCGCCAATACGGTTTTATTTCTTTTTATCTTGGCAGAAGGTTTCTGGCGGGGAACAAGGATTAGGATGTTAGGACTGATGCTTTTGATAGATACATGAGAGTATGGGATTTTGGGTTTTTTGTTTAGTGTGCTCGCTAAGATTTTTCTTTCAATCTTATGCCTACGTATTCCCGTTTACCGAAACAGGGAAATCAGAGCGTTCGTAGTTCCTCCTATTCTATGGGAGGAAATGGGTGTTTTTGGTGTCTTGTTCAAAGCCCAAGACGTGAAGCGAAAGGTGATTTGTATCTTGTTCAAAGCCCAAGATGTGAAGCTGAAGGTCCTGACTTTAGAGAGAATTTGTCATCTCTAAAGAGGTCTGTTTGTCACAATTGTTGGGTGACTGGTTATAAAGGGAGGATTACTTTAACCGGGATACGCGGATCCTAGCAATGCCATAATTTCCTTTATAGGGGATTTTAACCTGAAGGAGAAGACTTTAACTCAGTTTAAAGCAATGCTATCTTTCCTTAGGAATTTCTCATGCTAAAAGAGGGACAGTGGTATGGATGTAGATGATCCAGAGGCTTGCCGCTTACAGCAATTAGATAAAGGGGAAGGAGTTGTTGATGTTTGTGTACTGTGAACGAGGCACAGCTTTGATGCTAAAAGGTTAATTTGGATCAACCAGTGGTTTTCTTATACAAAGCCTAAGAGGAGGTTATTGGCCCAACAAGAGGGAGTTTTTATGTGTCTCATACGAAGCCCGAGAGAGAGGCTAAGAGGTTTTGACTCGACGAGGGAGTCTTTTGGTATCTCGTATAAAGCCCGAGATGAAGGCTGTTGTTTGTTTGGTTCAATAAGAACCTTTTTTGTATCTCGTATAAAGCTCGAGATGGAGGCGAAAGGGGTGATTGACTCAACGATGGAGTCTCTTATGTGTCTCGTACAAAGCCCGAGAGAGAGGCTAAACGTTGTTTCAGTTAAGTGACAGGTCCAGTATACTGATTTTAAAGAGAAAATCAGTTCTTATATGAGCAACATTGTACTTAGGGATTTGATTTGAGGATCAGGGATATTTCCTTCTCTTTGAGGAAACGGGAAATCCAAAGGGTATTGAGACTATCCGAGTCTGCGGGTTTCCTTCCTATTTAACGAAGGGGTCACTTGAGAATGTCTTTGAGACTCAAGGAAGTTAGATTGTCCGTGTCTAGAGTTTCATCTTTTGTACCATGCTTTGAAAAATAGTAGTAGACTCTATGAAAGGACTGTTCTATGAAGATGACTAAGTTCTGTTCCTATACCTCTAGGAGGTCGTCGGGACAATTTGTATGAAGCCCAAGAGGAGGCTGGAAACTTTTAAGATGCCAATCGGTCCTTGTACAAAGCCCAAGAGGAGGCTATCATTCCCGGAGGAAGAGATCATTATACGAAGCCTAAGAGGAGGCTGTGAATACTTCTAAGAAGCCGTAGGGTCCTTGTACTAAGCCCAAGAGGAGGCGGGGTTGCTTTTAGGAAGCCTGTGGGTCCTTGTACGATGCCCAAGAGGAGGCCGATTGCTTTTAAGAAGCCGATGGGTCCCCAAACCCCGAGAAATTCAAGGCAAGCTATTCACAAGGAATAGATCAAGTCAGGAAAGTTTGAGAATTTGGAAGAAACTCAAGAGATGCCATTCACGGAGAAAAGATCATCTATGGGGAGTAGAGTTTCTTGACAAGTGCTTTTAAGAAGCCTGTGGGTCCCCAAACCCCGAGAAATTCAAGACATGCCATTCACCGAGAATAGATCAAGCCAGGAAAGTTCGAGAATTTGGAAGAAACTCAAGAGATGCCATTCACGGAGAAAAGATCATCTCTGGGGAATAGAGTTTCTTTGACAACTTCTATGAGTGACAGTCTATGAAAGGGTTCACAGAGAATGCTGCCTTTCATGTCTCCATATTGTTTAACCCCAAGAGGAGGGAAGACTGTGTCTGGTAATCCTATGGGGATCTAGTTTAGACAATTTCTAAGAGTGATCAACGGGCTTAATGCTAGACGTAGTTGCCGGGGAAACTCTAAATATCTATACTATTATTACACAGTTGATATGAGTTTATGAAAGAAGACTTACAGTGAAACAGCCCCACAATACAGTTATATGTATATGAAAGAGGTAAATGAAAGCAATAACCACTTACTCGGTTGTAGAGCTTCCATGTTGTTTGGTTAGTTGTTCAACAAAGAAAGATTGAAAACAACAGTATATTCAAAATCAAAGGAGAAAGTGCTTTGAAAAAGAAAGATTTGGGGCTTACAGCT
This sequence comes from Lathyrus tuberosus, assembly GCA_022829125.1. Taxonomy (NCBI): domain Eukaryota; kingdom Viridiplantae; phylum Streptophyta; class Magnoliopsida; order Fabales; family Fabaceae; genus Lathyrus; species Lathyrus tuberosus. The sequence continues at coordinate 3,153,330 of JALAZF010000614.1, forward strand.
CAAGGAGAGGCCCAAGGTTTTATCAGTGAGCGCACTGTTTGAATTTGTACAGAGGGACTTATACAAGTGACTGAGGCCCAAAAAATTGTTTTTTGTACAAAGGAAGTTGGGTCTTACACTCTATTAGAGGCCCAAAAAGTTATTAAAGAAAAAGCGTGGGGCTTATAACACGAGGGTAGGCCCAGATGATTTTTCCGTTTGAAATGGAGATCGCGCCGAGGTTTTCTTTTAACGCAGAGGGACTTATACAATAAGTGAGGCCCAAAATGTTTTGGTTAAAAGGGGGTTGGGTCTTACACTCTATTAGAGGCCCAAGAGTTTTGAATGGGTCTTATAGCTCAAGGAGAGGCCCAAGGTTATTTTTCAAAAGGCGACGATCGCGCCGTTTGTTTTTGACGGTATCGGGACTTATACAATGCACTGAGGCCCAAAAATGATTGGGTCTTACACTCTATTAAAGGCCCAAGAAGTTTTGAATGGGTCTTATAGCTCAAGGAGAGGCCCAAAAGGTTATTTTTCAAAAGGCGACGATCACGCCGTTTGTTTTTTGCGGTATCGGGACTTATACAATACACTGAGGCCCAAAAATGATTTGGTCACAAAAGGATTGGGTCTTACACTCTATTAGAGGCCCAAGAAGTTTTGAATGGGTCTTATAGCTCAAGGAGAGGCCCAAAAGGTTATTTTTCGAAAGGCGACGATCGCGCCATTTGTTTTTGACAGTATCGGGACTTATACAATGGACTGAGGCCCAAAAATGATTTGGTCAAAAAAGGATTGGGTCTTACACTCTATTAGAGGCCCAAGAAGTTTTAAATGGGTCTTATAGCTCAAGGAGAGGCCCAAAAGGTTATTTTTCAAAAGGCGACGATCACGCCGTTTGTTTTTGACGGTATCGGGACTTATACAATACACTGAGGCCCAAAAATGATTTGGTCAAAAAAGGATTGGGTCTTACACTCTATTAGAGGCCCAAAAAGTTTTGAAAATGATTTATGAGGGTTGAATTAATCCAAAAACCCTAATTTGTTTTCAAAAATGTATTTAATTGAATAAAAAATTCAATTAAAATGATCAAAATTGTTTAACATATGAAAAACAAATTGTGATCTTGGATTAATGCTTCAAAAATTAAGTATTGACCTACAAAATAATTAGAAAGCATTAAAAGTTGCAAAATCAAGGTGGAAAAATATTTTAAATGTTAAAAACAATTAAAACATTAATTCTTTGCAAAAATATCAATTATACAAAATAAATAATATTTTTTGGATTTTTTGGGAAAATATAATATTTTAACATTTTTGTGAATTATTAAAAAAAGAATCAACTCAAAATCATTAAAAATCAGAGAGAAATTAATTTTTGAATCAATTAAACAAAAATCACAAAATTCAAATATTCAAATTTTGAGAAAAGGCGCCAAGAACACACCAAGAACACGCGCGTGTTCTGGGCTTGGCCAGATTTGCATTTTCTATCCAATCTCACTGAATACTTGATTATATCATGCAATCCACATATCATTATGCTCGTCTCAACCTCACGATCATGTCTATGTCAATTAATTTCATTTAAATTAAACATATAACAAGAAATCATGAAAAATCCTCAAGAACCCTAATTTCTACATGAAGGCTAGGATTTTTGATACACGATACAAACAATGCAATTAATTGAGGGGAAACATTCCATGCATGATTATGAACATATGGCCAAATTATTGTGCAGCAAAAATTGCATGGATCATAGAGTTAGAAGAGCTCATGCTTACCACTTGCAGCTGGTGATCATGATTTGTGTTGGAGGTGTTACAGCTTGGTTCCAATGATGTGGATAGCTTCCCTAGGTGCCAAGTGATGTGTCTGAGTGCTTGGAATGGATTGAAATGGTTTGGAGTTGAAGATGGCATCTCAATTGCAAAACTGTCAAAAACTTGAGCAATTGGCTGGTGATTTTGTGAAATCTGTGTTCCAGATGTTAAGTGAGTGTTTGGATCACTTCTATATGATGTATGTGAGGTGTGTGAGTGATTGGTTTGATTGGAAAAGCTCTCAAACTCAAAACCCGATAGTGACTTGCCTTAGAAGGCAAAATTGGAGTGAAAGAAGAGATTTTGAGGAAAGCATTTGTTTGATGGCTTTGGCGTACTCAAACTGATCACAATTAAGCTCTATTTATAGTAGAGCAAGTTTGTTTTGGGATCCACAATGAATGGCAACTGCAGCAGAGGTTTGGCCATTGTTGTCCAATGGAAATCCAAGTCTCCTCTAGCCATTGACTAGAGGTTAGGGCACAGGGTTGTGGTTCCCTTAGTCTTGGATAAGTCTTGATTGAATTCAGTTGAGAATGGCTCAGTCCATGCCACCTTGATGCTTCCATTGAATGCTTCAATCCAAATTTGGAGTCTTGTCCCTATTTTGGCCATTCTAGGTTCAACATGCTATTTCTTGTTCCAAAGACTTTGGAGGCTTGGATCAGTGATTGTCCCCTTTAGATTCAATCCTCAGATGTGTCCAAGTGGATAGGAGCATTTGAATTTGGCTGATTTTTGAAAATTAAGCAAAATTGCAAATTCTGCCTTGCCTTTGACAGATTTCAGCAAGGCAACTTGCCAATGTCATATCTCATGGTGTAAGTTGAATTTGGTAATGTTCTTGACCATTTTGGAAAGCCCTTACATGATACAACAACTGTTTGAACATGTTTGGTTTTGATCTCTTTTGAATCCAAGTGAAAAATCCCCCTACATTTGGCAAAAAGTGAAGACAGATTTGGACTTAGTGAAAATTTCACTAAGTGTTGGAAAAAGTGACATTTTCATTTTTCAGCCACTTTGATCACTCCATAACTCAAAATCCTTAATGAATTGGACTTAGGTCTACTTGAAGTTTTTGTAGAGGGTAATGAGGGCTACAAATCCATCTTTGGATGAGGAAAAATGGCTTTGTGGTTTAGGAGTTATGATCCTCCAAAGTTGGTACCCTTGTCACTTTATTTTTAACTTAGAAAATTTTCTAAGTTTTTATGGTTACCCCTTTTACAAGTTATCCAACTTTTCTTGATTTTTCTTGATGAATGATGATTCAAATCATACATTAACATCATTTTAGGGTTAAAAATCCATTTTGGTGAAAAATCTCAAAAAGTCAAAGTTGACTTTTGTGCACAGTTGACTTTTTATCAGATGAATTCCAAACTGTGCAATTCTTCAGGAAATCATGTCCTTGACCTAAATCAAACTTGATGGACATGTTCCATGGGTGTCATAGGGCATATTGAATCATGTCTTAGGGCTTGGGAGCATGTCCTGGTCAAAAGTCAAAGTTACAGTTGACTTTTTCCTTAAAACCCTAATTGTGGTGCAGATGAAATTGAGACTTGTTGCTCAAGCTTCTTGGATTAATCCATTGTTACAAATGGATCAATATAGTTCATTTGAGACCCTCAAACCCCATCTTGAGGTCTTGGCTCATGGTTTGTCCCAAAAGTCAACTTAGGGGTGAATTAGGTCAAGAAACCCTAATTCCTGATTTTTTATGAATGCATCCCCTAAGGCAAAATTGACTTGATGATTGGGTCCATGAGGTTCCATGGAGTATATTGGTTAGGTTTTGGATCATTGGCTTGTGCCCAGATGAATAATTTCCATCTGGAGGCCCTGGTCGACCAAAACCCTAATTTGGTGACAATGTCAATCTTGAGACTTGATCCACCTAGAAGGGAGCAACCTTGTACTTAATCCTTGAAGTGGGAGCCCTTTTGATCCATTAGGGATGTTTGAGAGGTTAGACAAGTTGAAGATCATGTCATTCCTTGATTGATCCTTTGTCTAAGCACTCATAGAGGGCTTGAAACCTTAATTTTGATTGTAGTGGATGCTCACCCATCTTTGGGGAGACTGATGAAGTATGATGGTTCCTCCATATTGTGATAATGATTTGCACAATGATGGGAAATCTTAGTGGTCAAAATTTGGGGTATGACACAAGGCTTGGAAATTAATTTCTATCGTTTCTCCGTCAACATCAATATAGTGGAATGAGGATAAATGGCTCACCAAAATATCCTCTTCTCTGCCCACAACTATCATCTTGTTACTAGTGATGAATTTAAGATTTTGGTGGAGTGTTGAAGTAACTCCTCCTGCAGCATGGATTCAGGGTCGTCCAAGCAAGCAGTTGTATGTTGGACGAATATCCATGACCTGGAATGTGATGGAGAAGGTGTATTGACCAATCTCTATGGGAAGATATACTTCTCGAATCACGGCTCGCCTTTAACCGTAAAAAGCTTTTACGACTAGAACATTGGGCTTCATTGAAATTCCCTCAAGAGTTAACTTCATCATTGTGGTTTTTGGCATGAGATTCAAGGAAGACCCTGTGTCAACCAACATTCGGGATAAGATTGTGTCTAGATATTTCATAGAAATGTGCAGGGCTTTGTTATGCATTCTCCCTTCTGTGGGTAGTTCATCATCAGTGAAGCTCGGGTAGCTTCCTGCTGTGATATTAGCAACAACCCCATCAAATTGATCAACTGTTATATCCTTTGTCACGTGGGAGTCGCCTAATGCTTTCATCAGTGATTATCGGTGAGCTTCCAAGCTTAATAGTAAGGATAATATCGAGATTTTTGAGGGCGTATGGTTTAACTGATCCACCACTCGATAATCGCTTTTCTTTATAATTCTTAGGAATCCCTCAGCTTCTTTCTGAGAGGCAGCTTCTTTAGGAGAATATGCCATTTTTGGAGATTCTGGACTTTGAGCATTGCTAGCAATTTCTTTCCCTTTATCCTTCGTTAAGGTTTCAACATTTCTGTTGTGAGTAAAAGCGGGAGCAGACACAAGACCACTACGAGTCATCCCTCCTGAACAAGTGATGGTGGTGACACTAGGCTCGTTAATCACCAACAGTCTGTTTTCCTGCCGTTGCCCTTGTATGTACATTGTAGGCTTATACTTCCATGGTACAACTTTTGTGCTTTCATAAGGGAAATGAGTAGGAACCTTGATCATTAAAAGGGTCATTGTTATTTAGAATTGGATCACTAGATATGGAATTTCCATTGTGGTGACCTCTTATTCTTACGACAAGCGCTCAACCTAAAAGGTACCTTGATTAATCAATTGTTGGACACATCCGTTCAACTTCTCACAAATTTAGGGATTAGAGACATAATCTTTGCAATTAACATGGTTTGCAGGGATCAAACCAAGTTTCAACAATTTTTCTCTTATGACCACCATAAGTGTTTGTATTTTCTCAACCTCAGTAACTAGTTCTTGGTTGTCAGATTCTTCGACGACACTAAGAGACGGGCCTACATGCATCGACATGGGGTTATTTTTAACGTTTGGGCCATTGGGCGTAAATGTGATTTCCTTATAATCGATAAGCTCTTGCACTTTGTATTTGAGGAATTTGCAATTGTCTATTGTTTGCCCTGGCGCACCTATATGAGAGTCACATCGGGTGTTGACGTCATAGCCTGGTGGGTATAGAGGAAAGGTTGGCTTCAACTCTTTTAGTGCTACCAATCCACCTTTAATCAAGTATGGAAGAATTTGACTATATGGCATTTGCAATGGATAAAACTACTGCTCAGACTTCCTGGGCCTCTGCTGGGTGTACTAGCGTTGTTATTATAGAGCATATTGTTATTGATATTGTCATTGGGGTGGCGCCCAAGGCTGTTGTGTGGAGGCGCTGGTTACACCTGCTGTTAGTATTGATTTGGCACGATGGCGACAACCTGATAGTATGGCAGTGGCAGAGGGAGATGTGCTTTGTTCTTCCTTTTGGCCATCATTATCGCTTTTGTCTCTCATTCCTTCTTCTTAAGTAAATTGGAAGAGGGATTCTGAAGATAGCCCGTCATTGCATGAATTTAGCCAATGAAACGGATCCAAACAAGTCAAAGAGGAGCTAAAATGAAGAAGAAAGACCAAAGAATGAGAAAAAATAGCTAAGTGTGAAGAGATTGGACTTAATGAAAAAGGGAGCAAAAGTGTGCAGCTACTGGAATAATCACGTGCAACATTTCACGCACAATAAGGATGTATAAGTTGCATAGCGCGCGCAATGCAGGTCATCACGCGGGCGATGAACCCTTTTTCTAGGCTTTTATGACGCGTTCTGATCCATTCTAAACTCTTTTTAAGGGGATTTTATGCACTTTCTCAAGGGTTACAAAATTTGGCATATGAAGTACGAGTTTTACAACACCAGAAGGGATTTTGATAGAATTTGGAGTCATTGGAGGCCAATCCTTCAAGGGATATTGTAACACCCCACTTTCCCATTTTATAAAATATACGAATATTACGAAAATAATCAGAGTTTCAACTTTACAAGTAGGATGCTACACCAATAAAACCAACAACAAAACTTCTTTTTATTAAATGAACTAAAACAGCGGAAATGATTAATTCATAAGTTCATGGCCACGTGCCAACAATATCAAAATCCACATAAAACGTGGTCCACCATAAGTTTAATTAAAAGTGATACGTAACGAAATAACAAAGAATAACAAATAATAAAAATCCCCAAAATCCCGTGTTACGTATCAGAGCGACTCCTAAGACTCGATCAAGCAACACGCACTCCACGCACACTCAAGTACCTGGATTATCTGTACTTCCGAAGAAGCACAGACACAACAAACAACAAAGGGGTGAGAACTACATTCAATAATAAACGGTGTAACGCCCCAGTTTTTGTCAGTTTTATTTAATCGAGTCTATTTTATTATTTTATTATTGTATTATTTTATTCTTGACTCTTATTTGGCAATATATTATTTTTCATCGTTGTTTATGTTTTATCGCATTTTGAGAGCGTTTAGGAGATATTTGAGCTGAGGGGTATTTTGGTCTTTTGCTTGGGTAAGTTTTATGTTTTTATATAAATAGAAAGAAATAGAGAGAAAATGAGAGAAAGAAGAAAAAGAGAAAAGAAGAGGAAGAGAAGAAAAAGAGGGAGATGAGGAAAATCATCAAAATCAATGTTTGGACTTCGATTAATCGGGTAAGGGTGAGAAGTTTCGATTATATCTTGCTTGTATATGTATATGTGTGTGATTGTGTGAATGTTTTTCTTGTTTTTCATAGTTTTCCAATTCTAGGTTGAAATGAGAAAAACGATTAGAAATCGATGTTTTTACGGACGAAAGTCGGAATAAATCGAGTAGTAGAGTCGTGAGATGTTGGGTCTTGATTTAGCGTGATCGTTTGATTGAATCGAGTTGAATTTGTAACTTTTGAGTTTTTTATATATATCGATGTTTTTGTGAAAATTGATGTTGTGATCGAGTAAAAGTGTTTGGATATGTCTGGTAACATTGGTATAGGTTGATATTTAATCGGGTAAGGATAGGAATTAATCGGGAATGGTTATTTGTGTGTCTTCGAGTGATTTTGAGCGAGTTTGAAGTTGGGATAAACTGATAAAATTATGTTTCAAAATATTTCAAAAATGGAAAATGTGTTAGATGGCTTTTTAATGGTGAAAATATTGTAGTATGTTGAATTCTGAGATCGCAGCTTTTTACGGAATCGAAATCGGAGGTCTGGAAGTCATTTAACGATCGAAATATGAGTTTTTATCAAATTCTGCGCAGTATGCGTCGACCTAAAGATCTTTGCGTCGACCTAAAGAACCCTTGGGTCGACTCATGAGTCGACCTGTGCATACTCGCGAGTGACACAAATTTTCCAAAATGTCCGATTTTGTTTTCCTCATAACTTTTGAACCGTAAGTCCATTTTGACCCCCGTTTGAAGCGTTGGAAAGCTAATGAAATATTCTTTCTATTAAAAATGGTTTGGAGGGTAAAAGATGATTCAATTAATTCGTGTTTTTTGAAAAATAGTTGGGTTGTCGGGTTTTATCGCCTTAATTGTGTGTGATTGATGTGTTATCATGCTATATGCTTTTGTTATGTAACGTGTAGCTTGTGTGCTGTTATATGATGTGAATATACATGATGAAATGTTGTGATGATGGTTTGTGGCCTTATGGTACATATGTGCATTGTTTTGGATTAGACTTCGATGCGTGATTAATGATGTTGTTGTGTGGTAAAATACATTGTTTGATTGAATATCAATGTATGTTGTTATGATGTGTTGTGGGTAGCCTTTATGGTGTGAATCCCTTGTGGAAGTAATTGTGATTGTATGATTGTTGTGGTTTGTGGTTTGTGATGATATGCATTGTTTATATGCAATTCAATGTGTGTTATTTGGTGGCCTTATGGCAAGTATATGCATTGTTTGAATTGTTTTCAATGCATGACTATTGATGATGAGATAATTCATATTGTTGAATTGTGAATGTATGGAATTGATGAGTTGAAATATATGCATGATTGTGGATGTGTATGTGTGTGCATTTTGAATTTCATGAGTCATTGTATGCCAAGCATCATGATATGCATCCTGTGCGATCGTGTGCCCGTGTGGGGTGTGAGCGATTGGATCATGTGCCCATGTGGGGTGTGAGTGATCCATAAACGTCGTGTGCCCATGTGGGGTGTGAGCAACGGATTGATTCCAGAGGGAATCTGCTATAACAGCGTGCACCTTAAAAATAAGAGGTATGAATCGCCTTAAAAATAAGAGGACCGAAAGCGATGGTTATTGACGATCGTGTTCCCATGTGGGGTGTGAACGATCTGGTCATGTGCCCGTGTGGGGTGTGAGCGTTCCATAAATGTCGTGTGCCCGTGTGGGGTGTGAGCGACGGGGAACATCGTATGCCCGACGGGGAGTTACAGTGATGTAATGAGCGATGGTTCCAGCAAAGTTCCTGAGTGAACTAGTGATGAGAAATATTGGAAGTCGGTATCACATGGCATTTGCATATAGTCGTGGTGTCGGTCTCTGTGCATTTGCATAAATCATGGATTGATTATGTGTGAGAATTGTGAATGGATGCATTATGTGTGGAAAATCTTGATTTGATTGATTAGGTGTGGAAATTGTGCATCGATTGGTTATGTGTTGAGATTGTGATAGCCTTGGTAATTTGATGTGCATATGTGATAAATGCATTGGTTGTGGATAATATGTATTATGCGTAGACGTATGCTATGTGATGTGTGATGTGTTTCTCGATGTTATGACTTGGCATGCCTTATGTGCAAATATGTGAGTATATTGGGTACTTGATATATGCTATATTGTTGGAGTAATAGATATATGTTACCTATATGTGGTATGTTATATGTATTAGTATGTGGTGTTTGTGGTGAGAATAGCTATGCATGTGAATTGTTATGTATTTGCATATTATTATGCAATCTTGATTTTAGTTGTTATTTCTCACCCTTCTGCTATTTTATAATGCTCTATGAGGCATTGCAGATTAGAGTTGCTGGAGGTATTTTTGTGAAGATTAGCCCTCCGTTCTGTTGTCGGTCTTGGTGTCTGCTCTGATACGTAGCACGGGAGTCGGGGAACGATTATATATATATATATATATATATATATATATGTATACATTTTTTGAATGTATTTCGTAGTACTTTTGTGTGTATAGTTGATGTTCTAAAATGATTTATTTTGTAAAACAAGTCGGTTATGGATCTTTCCGCTTTATTCCATAATTGACCTTTCCCTTTAGATGGAAAAAGTTTCCCGTTAATGATTTTCTCTATAATGTGTTATGTATCAAATAATTGAGCAGGGATTGTGTTTTCTTACTTTAAAATGTGGCATCCTTGTTTCTGTCGGAAAAATAAATTTTTAGTTACTCTGATTTATTTATGCATTATTTATTCGCGATGGGAATTGGGGTGTTACATTAGTGGTATCAGAGCAGGTCGGTCCGTCCGGCCAAGTTGTTGAGTCAGTTGGTGTGACAGTTGAATACTGTCGTTGTTGTTTGTCTCTTAGTACGTGATATGTGTGGGAAACACTGTCAGTACTTTTGGGTTTTTCTAGTCCTTTGTCTGCGGGATTTAGATTGAGATAAGTGGGGGAGAAGCTGGTACTTCTCCAAGTTGATTCAGTTGTGGGTTGGCTCCGTGTGCCGCTGATTGCAAGATTGTAAGTGTTGTTTGGACAGTATTGTTCCCGATTCCGGAGGGAATGCAGAGGTAAGGTTTATGTCGACTAAGGATTGGTGCCTTAGTTAGTTTTGTGCATGAGATGTAAGTAATGCTATTATAAGTTGGTAAAGACGGTTTACGCCCCATCATGATTGTCGACTGTCTATTGGCAAATTGAGGAACTGATCACCCTTAATCTCTTATTGATAGTAGACGGGAATTATGTTGGATGGAATAGACGGGTCTTTCCGGCTTGGATAGTGTGTGCCATGAATTGTTTGGAATTGAGAAAATGATTACGGATTGCTTCGATGAGTTGATGAAGACTCTTATACTGGAAGATGAGACGGATTTGAGGTTTGGATCTGCTATGTAAGTAAAAGAACTTTTAGGACGTGAAACTAAGATGTTGTTATGTTTGTGACGATAGTTTTCTAGAAATTGGCAGGAAGGACACAGTGATGAGCTACCGGTTGTGCGTGATTTTCAGACGTATTCCCGGATGGAATATTGGATGTTAGTATTAGAAGTACCCGGATTGAAAGAGTGGTTGGAAGATTTACTGGAAAAAGGGATTTGTGAGACCAAGTGTGTTGTCTTAGAGAGCTCCAGTATTGATAGTAATACAAGGAACTGATGATTGAATGGAATAACAAGCATGATGTGTATGAAGGTATTGAGACTATGGAAAGTAAAACTTAGAGTTCTTGTGAGGTTTGGAGTCTTTGGAATTGTAGAGCATCAATGGGAATTTTGAGAGAACCTTTAGGTATGGATGTAATATTTAAGAGTTCTTTTTGGTTGGTTGTTGCTACATGTTGGGATTTATGGAATTTGGACGGTTAAGAGAAGGACTTGTGTATGGATTACTAACAGTGGAGTAAGGTAACGATTGAGAATAAGTGTCCACTTTCATGGTTAGATAACTGGAATGGTTTGGTTGAGTTAGAGTGAAATTACAATTGTTTGGCACGTTTGATAAGGATAGTGAATTTCGTGAGTTGAGGCTTTGATCGATTTAAGGTGACTGGTTATGGTTGTTAGCATCGGGATAGGCTGTTATTTACTCGATTAAGCTTGTATGTAAGTCTGGACAAGTTTGGATGAGGGTTGGTTTGGTTGGGCATTACAATGCTCAGTGATGTTGTTTGGTGTTAGTAATGCGTCTGTAATGTTTGTGGAGTAGGGGAATTGTATCTTCTATATTTAATTGGATAAGTTCATGGTGGTTTTGATTGAGGTAAACTCGGAGGAAGAACAGGTAGAGTGTTTGAGATTTGAATTACAAGTGTTGAACAGAGGCGAAGTTTTGTGCTAAATTATTCAAGTGAGAATTTGGGTTGGAAAAAGGTTAGTTTTCTCGGATATGTTATTTCAGATGAGGGTATGGTTATGGATCCATCGGAAGTAGATGCAGTTCTACATTGAGAGGCTTTGAAGTTGGTTAAGGAGATTAGAAACTTTTGAGCTCAGTTGGTTATTACTACAGGCTATGGAAAACTTTGCTAAGTTCGTACTTCGGTTATCTCAGTTGACTTGCAAAAGGTAATTCGTTTGTTTGGGATGTTCGTTGTAAGGAAAGTTTCAGAAAGCTGAAGTAGAAGTTATCTACGGCTTCAGTTTTGATTCTGTGTGATCCTGATGAACAGTTTGTGAGGTATTGGGATGCGTCTTTGATGAGTTTAGTCAGTGTGTTAATGCAAGAGGGTAAAGTCGTGGCTTATGCTTTACGACAATTGAGGATTCATAAAAGGATCTATACTATTCTGGATTTGGAATTAGTCGCGGTTGTATTGTGTTGGAAAATTTGGAGGTATTATTTTTATGGTTCTCGGCTCGAAGTGTTTGGTAATCGCAAGAGTTTAAAGTACTTGGTTGGTTTGAAGGAATAGAGTATGAGACAATGAGGATGGTTAGAATTTGTGATGAGTTATGATTTTAATTGAAATTTGTGATGAGTTATGAATTTGACTTGGATTATCCTTTGGGAAAAGCCGAGGTTGTGCCGGATGAGTTAAGTCGAAAGTTTCTATATATGTCTGTTTTGATGGTCCGAGAATTAAAATTATTTGAGCAGTTCAGAGACTTGTGTCTGATGTGTGAGATAACACAGTAGAGTGTGAAGTTGGATATATTGAAAGTGAACAGTGATTTTCGGAGAATATGAGGAAGAGTTAGACCCTGGTCGTGAGATTGGTAGTTTTGATGGTTGCGAGTAATCAAAGTGGCGCAGCGGAAGCGTGGTGTGACGCATTTGGTATATGCGTGTGTGACTGGTAAGAGTTCATAAGTTGAATATTGGAATATGTAGGAGTGTCGAGACCATTGGACGTTTCAGAATGGAAGTGTTATGTGAAAGGTTTAACTATTATTCATGGGCTACTGTGTAGATGGATGTTTTGGTTATATGGTCGATTAGGGAATCGTAGCATGGTTGTAATAATGTTGTGTGACAAGGATGTTGGTATTATGGTTATGTGGAGGTTGTTTAATCGATGTTGTGTCGTGGAACTTGTGTTCTTATTTGTGTTGTTGCCTCGTTTCCATCGTGTTGGTTCGAGTGCGAGTAGCTAATTCCGGTGTGTGTTCGTAGCTTGGGTTTTCCTTGAGTCGTGAGTTGGTCGTCAAGTGCATTGTATGGGCTTTGCATCTTGTCGTTGTAGTTGTTATCTGTGTCGTGTCGTTGTTGTGGTTGCTGTTAGCAAGGTGGTTTGTCAGTTTGTGTTATTCGTGGTGTGCTTTTGTTGGCATGTTAGTTTGTTGGTCGGATGCGAGAGTCGTATCCGGAGTTGTTCGTATCGGTTATATTTTCGAGGACGAAAATGTCTAAGTGGGGGAGAATTGTAACGCCCCAGTTTTTGTCAGTTTTATTTAATCGAGTCTATTTGATTATTTTATTATTTTATTATTTTATTCTTGACTCTTATTTGGCAATATATTATTTTTCATCGTTGTTTATGTTTTATCGTATTTTGAGAGCGTTTGGGAGATATTTGAGCTGAGGGGTATTTTGGTCTTTTGCTTGGGTAAGTTTTATGTTTTTATATAAATAGAAAGAAATAGAGAGAAAATGAGAGAAAGAAGAAAAAGAGAAAAGAAGAGGAAGAGAAGAAAAAGAGGGAGATGAGGAAAATCATCAAAATCAATGCTTGGACTTCGATTAATCGGGTAAGGGTGAGAAGTTTCGATTATATCTTGCTTGTATATGTATATGTGTGTGATTGTGTGAATGTTTTTCTTATTTTTCCATAGTTTTCCAATTCTAGGTTGAAATGAGAAAAACGATTAGAAATCGATGTTTTTACGGACGAAAGTCAGAATAAATCGAGTAGTAGAGTCGTGAGATGTTGGGTCTTGATTTAGCGTGATCGTTTGATTGAATCGAGTTGAATTTGTAACTTTTGAGTTTTTGATATATATCGATGTTTTTGTGCAAATTGATGTTGTGATAGAGTAAAAGTGTTTGGATATGTCTGGTAACATTGGTATAGGTTGATATTTAATCGGGTAAGGATAGGAATTAATCGGGATTTGTGTGTCTTCGAGTGATTTTGAGCGAGTTTGAAGTTGGGATAAACTGATAAAATTATGTTTCAAAATATTTCAAAAATAGAAAATGTGTTAGATGGCTTTTTAATGGTGAAAATATTGTAGTATGTTGAATTCTGAGATCGCAGCTTTTTACGGAATCGAAATCGGAGGTCCTGAAGTCATTTAACGATCGAAATATGAGTTTTTATCAAATTCTGCGCAGTATGCGTCGACCTAAAGCATCTTCGCGTTGACCTAAAGAACCCTTGCGTCGACTCATGAGTCGACCTGTGCATACTCGCGAGTGACACAAATTTTCCAAAATGTCCGATTTTGTTTTCCTCATAACGTTTGAACCGTAAGTCCGTTTTGACCCCTGTTTGAAGCGTTGGAAAGCTAATGAAATATTCTTTCTATTAAAAATGGTTTGGAGGGTAAAAGATGATTCAATTAATTCGTGTTTTTTGAAAAATAGTCGGGTTGTCGGGTTTTATCGCGTTAATTGTGTGTGATTGATGTGTTATCATGCTATATGCTTTTGTTATGTAACATGTAGCTTGTGTACTATTATATGATGTGAATATACATGATGAAATGTTGTGATGATGGTTTGTGGCCTTATGGCACATATGTGCATTGTTTTGGATTAGACTTCGATGCATGATTAATGATGCTGTTGTGTGGTAAAATACATTGTTTGATTGAATATCAATGTATGTTGTTATGATGTGTTGTGGGTAGCCTTTGTGGTGTGAATCCCTTGTGGAAGTAATTGTGATTGTATGATTGTTGTGGTTTGTGGTTTGTGATGATATGCATTGTTTATATGCAATTCAATGTGTGTTATTTGGTGGCCTTATGGCAAGTATATGCATTGTTTGAATTGTTTTCAATGCATGAATATTGATGATGAGATAATTCATATTGTTGAATTGTGAATGTATGGAATTGATGAGTTGAAATATATGCATGATTATGGATGTGTATGTGTGTGCATTTTGAATGTCATGAGTCATTGTATGCCAAGCATCATGATATGCATCCTGTGCGATCGTGTGCCCATGTGGGATGTGAGCGATTGGATCGTGTGCCCATGTGGGGTGTGAGCGATCCATAAACGTCGTGTGCCCATGTGGGGTGTGAGCAACGGATTGATTCCAGAGGGAATCTGCTATAACAGCGTGCGCCTTAAAAATAAGAGGTATGAATCGCCTTAAAAATAAGAAGACCGAAAGCGATGGTTATAGACGATCGTGTGCCCATGTGGGGTGTGAGCGATCGGGTCGTGTGCCCGTGTGGGGTGTGAGCGATCCATAAACGTCGTGTGCCCGTGTGGGGTGTGAGCAACGGGGAACATTGTATGCCCGGCGGGGAGTTACAGTCATGTAACGAGCGATGGTTCTAGCAGAGTTCCTGAGTGAACTAGTGATGAGAAATATTGGAAGTCGGTACCGCATGGCATTTGCATAGAGTCGTGGTATCGGTCTCTATGCATTTGCATAAATCATGGATTGATTATGTGTGAGAATTGTGAATGGATGCATTATGTGTGGAAAATCATGATTTGATTGATTAGGTGTGGAAATTGTGCATCGATTGGTTATGTGTTGAGATTGTGATAGCCTTGGTAATTTGATGTGCATATGTGATAAATGCATTGGTTGTGGATAATATGTATTATGCGTAGACATATGCTATGTGATGTGTGATGTGTTTCTCGATGTTATGACTTGGCATGCCTTATGTGCAAATATGTGAGTATATTGGGTACTTGATATATGCTATATTGTTGGAGTAATAGATATATGTTACGTATATGTGGTATGTTATATGTATTAGTATGTGGTGTTTGTGGTGAGAATAGCTATGCATGTGAATTGTTATGTATTTGCATATTAGTATGCAATCTTGATTTTAGTTGTTATTTCTCACCCTTCTGCTATTTTATAATGCTCTATGAGGCATTGCAGATTAGAGTTGCTGGAGGTATTTTTGTGAAGATTAGCCCTCCGTTCTGTTGTCGGTCTTGGTGTCTGCTCTGATACGTAGCACGGGAGTCGGGGAACGATTATATATATATATATATATATATATATATATATATATACACATTTATTGAATGTATTTCGTAGTACTTTTGTGTGTATAGTTGATGTTCTAAAATGATTTATTTTGTAAAACAAGTCGGTTGTGGATCTTTCCGCTTTATTCCATAATTGACCTTTCCCTTTAGATGGAAAAAGTTTCCCGTTAATGATTTTCTCTATTATGTGTTATGTATCAAATAATTGAGCAGGGATTGTATTTTCTTACTTTAAAATATGGCATCCTTGTTTCTGTCGGAAAAATAAATTTTTAGTTACTCTGATTTATTTATGTATTATTTATTCGCGATGGGAATTGGGGTGTTACATTAGTGGTATCAAAGCAGGTCAGTCCGTCCGGCCAAGTTGTTGAGTCACTTGGTGTGACAGTTGAATACTGTCGTTGTTGTTTGTCTCTTAGTACGTGATATGTGTGGGAAACACTGTCAGTACTTTCGGGTTTTTCTAGTCCTTTGTCTGCAGGATTTAGATTGAGATAAGTGGGGGAGAAGCTGGTACTTCTCCAAGTTGCTTCAGTTGTGGGTTGTCTCTGTGTGCCATTGATTGCAAGATTGTAAGTGTTGTTTGGACAGTATTGTTCCCGATTCTAGAGGGAATGCGGAGGTAAGGTTTATGTCGACTAAGGATTGGTGCCTTAGTTAGTTTTGTGCATGAGATGTAAGTAATGCTATTATAAGTTGGTAAAGACGGTTTACGCCCCATCATGATTGTCGACTGTCTATTGGCAAATTGAGGAACTGATCACCCTTAATCTCTTATTGATAGTAGACGGGAATTATGTTGGATGGAATAGACGGGTCTTTCCGGCTTGGATAGTGTGTGCCATGAATTGTTTGGAATTGAGAAAATGATTACGGATTGCTTCGATGAGTTGATGAAGACTCTTATACTGGAAGATGAGACGGATTTGAGGTTTGGATCTGCTAAGTAAGTAAAAGAACATTTAGGACGTGAAACTAAGATGTTGTTATGTTTGTGACGATAGTTTTCTAGAAATTGGCAGGAAGGACACAGTGATGAGCTACCGGTTGTGCGTGATTTTCAGACGTATTCCCGGATGGAATATTGGATGTTAGTATTAGAAGTACCTAGATTGAAAGAGCGGTTGGAAGATTTACTGGAAAAAGGGATTTGTGAGACCAAGTGTGTTGTCTTAGAGAGCTCCAGTATTGATAGTAATACAAGGAACTGATGATTGAATGGAATAACAAGCATGATGTGTATGAAGGTATTGAGACTATGGAAAGTAAAACTTAGAGTTCTTGTGAGGTTTGGAGTCTTTGGAATTGTAGAGCATCAATGGGAATTTTGAGAGAACCTTTAGGTATGGATGTAACATTTAAGAGTTCTTTTTGGTTGGTTGTTGCTACATGTTGGTTTTTATGGAATTTGGACGGTTAAGAGAAGGACTTGTGTATGGATTACTAATAGTGGAGTAAGGTAACGATTGAGAATAAGTGTCCACTTTCATGGTTAGATAACTGGAATGGTTTGGTTGAGTTGGAGTGAAATTACAATTGTTTGGCACGTTTGATAAGGATAGTGAATTTTGTGAGTTGAGGCTTTGATGGATTTAAGGTGACTGGTTATGGTTGTTAGCATCGGGATAGGCTGTTATTTACTCGATTAAGCTTGTATGTAAGTCTGGACAAGTTTGGATGAGGGTTGGTTTAGTTGGGCATTACAATGCTCAGTGATGTTGTTTGGTGTTAGTAATGCGTCTGTAATGTTTGTGGAGTAGGGAAATTGTATCTTCTATATTTAATTGGATAAGTTCGTGGTGGTTTTGATTGAGGTAAACTCAGAGGAAGAACAGGTAGAGTGTTTGAGATTTGAATTACAAGTGTTGAACAGAGGCAAAGTTTTGTGCTAAATTATTCAAGTGAGAATTTGGGTTGGAAAAAGGTTAGTTTTCTCGGATATGTTATTTCAGATGAGGGTATGGTTATGGATCCATCGGAAGTAGATGCAGTTCTACATTGAGAGGCTTTGAAGTTGGTTAAGGAGATTAGAAACTTTTAAGCTCAGTTGGTTGTTACTACAGACTATGGAAAACTTTGCTAAGTTCGTACTTCGGTTATCTCAGTTGACTTGCAAAAGGTAATTCGTTTGTTTGGGATGTTCGTTGTAAGGAAAGTTTCAGAAAGCTGAAGTAGAAGTTGTCTACGGCTTCAGTTTTGATTCTGTGTGATCCTGATGAACCTTTTGTGAGGTATTGGGATGCGTCTTTGATGAGTTTAGTCAGTGTGTTAACGCAAGAGGGTAAAGTCGTGGCTTATGCTTTACGACAATTGAGGATTCATAAAAGGATCTATTCTATTCTGGATTTGGAATTAGTCGCAGTTGTATTGTGCTGGAAAATTTGGAGGTATTATTTTTATGGTTCTCGGCTCGAAGTGTTTGGTAATCGCAAGAGTTTAATCATAATCATACACCTTCAAGATCCTCCTGATCACAATCAACACATGCCACTACAGAAAACACCTCACACGACGTTAATTAGCTAATTACTTATTAATTAACCAAAATTACTAAATCAATTATTTTTATCACCAATTCCATATTTCTCAGGTTCTGACATCTATTCCCAACCTCTCAAACTAAAAGAAACCGATTCGGACGCAAAAACGGGAAAGAAATCGCGAAACGGTAAAATTCTGTACACTCGCTGGCCATACGCGTATTGCCTTGTGCCATACGCGTATTGCCCAGCTCGTCCACCCATCCATACGCGTATCCTACGTGTAAAACCTCTCCTTCTGCCCTGCCATACGCGTATTGCCCTACCTATTACGCGTATGGGCAGAGATCTGTTTTTTCCATCAAAATTCCACTTTCAGATCTGGTTACGTGTAACACCTCTCTTACGCGTAAGGCCAAGCTTCCATACGCGTACTGTTACGCGTACGGGCAGAGGGCCATGACAAAGCCTCCTTTTGGCTCTCCAATACGCGTATTGCCTCTTCCTGGGGCCAGCATTACGCGTAACACCCTCCCCGTTACACGTAAGGCCGAATCCATTATGTAAATTGCATTTCTCCACACCAGTCTGAGTTCTGCTACGGGGTCCTCACTTTTTCACTCCAATTCAGTCCTAAACTTGTCTCTACATCAGTTTTAGGTCCTATTCTTCATCTTACTTCTTTAACTTATCAATGCTAATCAAAATTACGAGTCTTGGATCTAATTTCGTTCACTCAACCTGCACAAAACCAGTTCTGCAACATACACATTCATGCAGCAGCAACAACACCATGTATTTACACACAAATCATGATAGAATAAATCGATTCATGCAGTTTTCATCATAATTTCAATCATACAATCAACAGATTCACAAGAACAGAATTACGCATACAAATTCCTACGAGGGAAAGGACCCCTCACTACCCTTTCATGTTATTATCACCTGTATTGAACCCATTCTCCCCCCTTACCTCGAATTTCCTGATCAAATTCTTGCGAAAATTGATGAAGATGGGTTCCCTAGTTCTTCCTTGTTCTTCCTCTCTCTAGCCCTTCTCTTGTGAAAATTCTGATTATGATTAACCCTCCTCACTAACCCTCACTAATTTCTGTTTAATTACTAAACTGGCCTTACCTCTCTCCAACAGCCCATTATTCATTTTAATTAAATCAGGTTTTTAATTTAATAAAAATAATAGTATTAATAATAATAATATTAACAATATTACTACTACTACTAATAATAATAATAATAACAATAACAATAATAATAATAATACCCTTCCATATACTACTATTATTGGACATGCCCCTACATTATTCATTATTATCTTATTATCATTCCTACACACTCAAACACACACCCTCAACAAAGCCAAACAATACAAAATAACACGCGACGTTTAAATAATTAAAATAGGGTGTTACAACTCTCCCCCACTTAAATTATTTTCGTCCTCGAAAATATACCTGATGGAAATAATTCTGAATATGACTCTCACATCCTGCTTTCCAATTCCCAGGTCACACTTCCTCCAGCAGCTCCTCCCTAAGCTACTTTTACCAGAGGTATCTCCTTTCCTCTGAGTTGCTTCATCTTGCGATCTTCGATCCTTATCGGCATTGCCTCCACAGTAAGATTATCTCTAATCTGCATCTCATCCCTCTGAATAACATGAGATGGATCGGATACATACTTCCGAAGTTGCGACACATGAAACACGTCATGCAAGTTCGAAAGCTCAGGTGGTAACGCCACTCTATAAGCAACTGCGCCAACTCTCTGTAAGATATGATACGGTCCAATAAACTTAGGATCCAGCTTCTTCGATTTCAATGCATGTCCAACACCAGCCACTGGGTTGACCCTCAGGAACACGTGGTCACCTTCACCGAATTCCAAGTCTTTCCTCCGATTATCATGATAACTTTTCTGTCTACTCTGAGATGCTTTCATCTTATCACGGATCATCTGAATTGTCTCGGTAGTCTGTTGCACAATTTCTGGTCCAAGCACCACATTCTCACCAGTCTCATACCAACACAGAGACGTCCTACACCTCCTACCATACAAAGCTTTGAAAGGTGCCATCCCAATGCTAGAATGGTAACTATTGTTATACGTGAACTCAATCAATGGCAAATGAGTATCCCACGTACCACCTTTCTCCAACACATAGGCTCTCAACAAATCTTCCAACGATTGAATAGTCCTCTCTGACTGACCATCGGTCTGAGGATTATAAGTCGAGCTCAACTTTAATTTGGAACCCAAGGCTTCCTGCAAACTCCTCCAAAATTCTGAAGTAAACCTCGGATCTCTATCCGACACTATGCTCGACGGAACACCATGCAGCTTCACAATTATTCTGATATAAATCTTCGCCAGCTTTGACAACGAAAAACTGATGTTAATTGGTATAAAATGTGCGGATTTCGTAAGTCGATCCACCACTACCCAAATAACATCAAAGCCTCTTGCCGTATTTGGAAAACCAGTAACAAAATCCATAGTAATACTGTCCCATTTCCATTCCGAAATCTCTAACGGTTACATTAACCCCGAAGGCTTCTGGTGCTCCACTTTTGACTTTTGACATGTCAAACAAGCATAAACAAACTGAGCTATGTCCCTTTTCATACCGGACCACCAAAATAACTTCTTTAAGTCATGATACATTTTTGTAGCTCCTGGGTGAATACTCAAGTTACTCCGGTGGCTCTCCCCTAAGATTGCCCTTTTCAATTCCACATTATCCGGTACACAAATTCTACCCCAGAATCTCAATACTCCAACATTGTCCACTTTAAAATCACCATCGGGATCATCCCCTCCTGTAGGCATCAAGTCCACTAGCTTCACATCAAGTTTCTGATTCTCCTTAATTACATCCAAAAAGTCATTATTCACCTTAAGCATGCCCAACCTAACGCTCTCAGGCGTCGTCTCGCAAACCATACTCAAATCTCTAAACTGCTCAATCAATTCCATCTCTTTCACCATCAATGCCGACATATGAATTGTCTTCCGACTTAGAGCATCTGCTACAACAATAGCTTTTCCCAGATGGTAACTCAGATTAAAATCATAGTCTTTCAGAAATTCCAACCATCTTCTCTACCTCATATTTAATTCCTTCTGATCAAACAAATACTTCAGACTTTTATGATCACTGAATACTTCAAACCTTGATCCATACAAATAATGTCTCCAAATTTTTAAGACAAAAACCACCGCAGCTAATTCAAGATCATGAGTAGGATAATTCCTTTCATGCACCCTCAATTGCCGCGAAGCATATGCCACCACTTTGCCATCTTGCATTAACACACCGCCTAATCCCATCTTAGACGCATCACAATACACCACAAAAGGTTCATTTGGACTTGGTAGAATTAATACTGGTGTCGTAGTCAATTTCTTCTTCAATTCCTCAAAACTTTCCTCACAAGCCGCATCCCAAACGAAAACTTGATTCTTCCTAGTTAACTGAGTCAATGGCAACGCCAAATTAGAAAACCCTTCAATGAATCTTCGGTAGTAACCTGCCAAACCCAAGAAACTTCTAATCTTTGTCGCTGTCTTCGGTGGCTCCCACTGAAGCACTACACTTACTTTAGATGGATCCACCGCTATACCGTCACCAGAAATAACATGACCCAAGAAACTTACAGTCTTCAACCAGAATTCACACTTCGAAAACTTTGCAAATAATTTATTATCTTTCAACACCTGCAATGCAATTCTCAAGTGTCCTACATGGTCTTCGTCAGACTTAGAATAAATCAGTATGTCATCAATGAATACCACAATAAATTGATCCAGACAAGAGTGAAAGATACGATTCATATACTCCATAAATACACCCGGTGCATTAGATACTCCGAAAGGCATCACTGCATATTCGTAATGTCCATAGTGAGTTCTGTACGCAATCTTCTGAATATCACCTTCCTTTACTCTAATCTAATGGTAACCCGACCTCAAATCAATTTTGCTGAAAACACGAGCTGCCACAAGTAGATCCATTAAATCATCAATCCTCGGAAGTGGATACTTATTCTTAATGGTCACTTTATTCAACTGACGGTAATCGATACACAGATGCATACTACCATCCTTCTTTTTCACTAACAACACTGGAGCTTCCCATGGTGACACACTCGGTCTAATAAACTTCTTATCAAGCAATTATCCAATCTGAGATTTCAACTCTGCCAATTCTGATGCAGACATCTTGTACGGTGCCATAGATATAGGTCTAGTACCAGGAACAAGATTGAAATTCTGGTATCAGACGTGTGATGTTAAGGTGCGATGTCACAACAACACACTTTGCACAATGGACAAAATAAACAGCAGAATAACACACTAAATTGTTCACCCAGTTCGGTCTAACTACCTACGTCTGGGGGCTACCAAGCCAGGGATGAAATTCACTACTTGTAGAATTAATTTACAGACTCAACAACCCAGTTGACAATCTCCTAAACTTAATTCCTACTAGTGACTTTCTACCTAAGAAACCACTTAGATATGAGAACGATGCTCAATCCCTAAAAACAATACTCAAGGAACACCCTCTTTGAGCAACCTTGATCTTACTTCACAGCTTTGATCAAGTAATAACTCTCTATTACTTCACAGCTTCTAAGAGAGGACAGAAAATGACTCACCAATTCAACCTAGAATGGTGTATACAAAACTCGTACAATATACTCAAGACACTCAGCCTATTGCTCTTGATCTTCTCTCTGTGTTTCTGTATGTTTTCCTTTGGTCTTGTGCGCTTTATATAGCCACTTGAATTGGGCTTGGACTGCTACAATATCTGACTTGATTTGTTATTTAAAACTGAATATTCAAAACAGATTTTCTCCTAAAATCTTTTCAAATCTTCAACCTTTTAAATCTCCTACAAATCTCCACAAGATCTCCTATGCAGCGAAGAATATCTAACCCAAGATATTCGCATCCAATGAGACAACTTGCTCTCCACAATTCTAGCTAACACGCAAACCCTAACAACATCACAACCCGATGTTATTAATTCTGTAGATCTAATGTCACAACATCGCATGTGACATCAGACATCCAAACTTCAGCAATTTAAACACTTAACACAGCCCAGTGTTAAGACTCAATGTTGCAACATCACCACCTTGACATCAACATTGAACATACTTTGTTTTACCAAAATTCCAGCCAATCCAAGAACTAACAATCTCTCCCTTTAGCTAATTTTGGCTAAAACAATCTCTGTACCTTCAGAGACTTCAGCAGCGGGAAAAAAACTTCAAATAATGATTTTGAAACTCCAAGCAGCAGCAACATCTTCAATTCACTTCACAAAACTCTGCTGCATCACCAAGTTCAACAGCTACACTCTTCAAACATTCAAACAGCTGCACATATTTCATTATTAGCAGCAATGAGCACTCCCCCTCAATGCAATAACCGGCAATTACTCCCCAACAATGCAAACCAATAATGTAAAAGCCAGCAAGGCAACTGTCAACATTAGCAGCAATTTCTCCCCCTTAATATCTGCATATTCTCTTGACAGCACAATAACTCTTTTGACAGCATACATTTGTACTTAGCAGCTGTCTTTCTTTGGCTACTTCTCCCCCTTTTTAGCCACAATTAGACAATCTTCAATCAGAAGCCTTATTAACTACAATTAGTACACCCTAGCTCTCATTGTTAGCCTCACAGTTAGTAACCAGGCAAAACAAATTATAGAATAGAAAAATATAAAAGGTGCATATAACAGCACAAAATTCAAATTACATAACCAATCACATTAAGTGCTGAAACAAAGATAGAAAATAAACTAAAACTACTAATTAAGATAATCATTTAAAAGCTTTAATCATCTGAGCTGAGATCATCATCTTCTTCATCTTCTTTTGGACTGCCATTATCAGACTCATCTTTCTTATCAGCAACTACTTTTTCACTTTCTTTTTCTTTCATCTTCAGAGTCATAAGTAATTTTTTAAGTTTGTCCTTCCTTTCAATGTTTACTCAGATGACTTCATCTAGTTCTTTACAGGCTTCCTCCAGTTCAGAAATCATATCAGTCTTGACATGAGTATGATTAGTAGATGTTGAGGCAGCTGCCTTGACATTATCAGCAACATGTTTTCCTTTAAATAGCTTCTGATGAAAAGATAATTCATGCTTCCTTCTACACACACTCTCATCCTGGTGAAGAATCCCAGGATGCTGAGACAAGATTATCCCACAATGAGGGATGGAAATGCAATAGGCAATTTTACAGCTCTTGTTGCAGCGTGCT
Source organism: Lathyrus tuberosus (assembly GCA_022829125.1). Taxonomy (NCBI): domain Eukaryota; kingdom Viridiplantae; phylum Streptophyta; class Magnoliopsida; order Fabales; family Fabaceae; genus Lathyrus; species Lathyrus tuberosus. Next base: position 3,177,798 of record JALAZF010000614.1, read on the forward strand.
TGATAGTCTGATTATAGATGTAAGAGCCATAATCAATTAGTCTCTTTGTTCCAATGGCATAAACTAATTTACCCAACCCAGCAGAAACAGAGGTCTTGTGGTTAGTAGGAACCCAGTTAACCGCACCTATTCTATGAAGAAGAGCATATTTCACACTTAATAAACTTGCTGATAACTTTCCTTTTGAAGACCAAACTTCAACCTGTCCAGCTGTGATTTATTTGCAGATAACATTATTAGAAACTCCTAATTCCCCATAATCTTCCTCACTTCTTCCTAAGTAGGCATTGATCACCTTAGGAGAGAACCAGATACACTTACCCCTGACGGTAACTCTTCTGAAGGTTAGGCTTTTGCTGTCATCAATAGACTCAGGGATATTCACTATAAATTCTCTGATCAGTCTATCATAGCAACTAGTCAATCCTGACATAGTTCTTATGAGACCAGCAAACTTAATTAGATCTACAATTCCAGTAGACTCTAAGTCATCTGCTACTAGCTCTCTTTCCAGAGCTATCCTTCTTTGGCTCACACAATTCCACATGGATGCACTTCTGGCACAGTGAAATGAGATGTTATCAGGCACTTGATCAGCAGCTCTGTTCATCACAGGGTTGATGTCTTGAACATCACACTCCGAATCTGATTCTTCACTGATTCTCCTCTTCTTGCCAGACCTGGCAACTTTGCTCCATGACTTGGGAGAGTCTGCAACTGAAGTCCTTTTATTGACCATATTCTCATTAGGAAGTGACTCTACTCCTTTCCCTTTCCTATCCTCCCTTCTTCTTGCATTACCAATGATATCACTATCAGATGAGTCCTCAACATCTATAACCTCAACCTGATCCTTCCCTTTACTCCTGTGACTGCCATTCCTAGGGGACGATGTTCTGACATCAGAGATGACATCAGTATCTTCACGATCTTCTTCTTTACTACCACCTTTAGCGTCTTGAACCACAGACAAGGCCAGTCTTTGAAGATTTGTGTCCTCACTTTGAGAGTCCACCTGTTCAGCAGACATTTGCCTTAAAGGGACAGAAATCCCTTTCACCCGTATTCCCTTCTCAAGAATTTTAGTGGCAATCTGCTCCAAATGCATGTCCACATCATACTTCTCCTCAACAGCTTGAGAGGATGATGACATAGTTTCAGTTTTATTCAACTTGATTGAAGGTTTAGAGTTACCCGAATCTGGAATAGCCATAGGAATGTGTTCTTTGTCAACAAGTTCTTTTTCCGAAGAAACCCTAGTTCGTATATGCGCAGGTCTTTGAAAATCATAGTTCTTGGATGGGGAAGACATCGTTCCTTTGTAACAGACTAGGTTTGGAGAAGGTTTTTCTATTCTGTTGAGATTAATGGAGATGAACCGTTGAGACGAGAACGCTTTGATGAATCTTGATATAAAATCAATATGGTGAGGCGCCTGATTTTGAGTACCTCTAAAAGACCAATCACTAATTTTCTCCCTCCATAAAGACTTTCCTTTTAAAAATTTAAAAGAATTCACATCAGAACTCATTAACTCTGAGTGACCTTTCAGCATCTGAGGTACGAGCCAATAAACACGTGACCTGAGCTTTAGGAACCCATTGTTTAGCAACTTTGGATCTGACCTTCTTCTGTCTGGTTTAAGGAACTAAATTTGGATAACCATGGAGCTTGAAGCACGAGGACTTCATATGTCCAACCTTACCACAATAGAAGCATCTTACTCTATCATCTCTAAAGTGGTTAAATCTTTTGCCACTTTGATGATAATGTTGTGGCTGCCACCCATAATGTTGTCTCCTTCTTCCATAGTTGGATTGTCTTCTTCTGTACTGAGGATGTTGTCTCCTAGGCTGTCTCCTATGGTGATGAGGCTTCCTTCTTCCATAGTGATGAGGCACAACATTGTTGTATCTATATCCATACCAGTTTTCCTGATGTTGAGACATCTGATGAGACATGTTCTGTTTGAACCTTGCAGCTTGCATGCTCTTGTGATATTGGGGAGGTATATACTGACTAGCTCCTCGAAGCTGCATCTTCCTCTGATGGGGACCATTCTTTTTCTCAACATTCTGAGACTGAACAATCTTCTTAGGGGTAGGATTCTGTCTTTTTGTTTGAGACATTGGTTGGGACATCTCCTCCTTTGTTCCTGAAGTGCTTGCTTCAGCAGAAACCTTTTTCTCAGCTACAAATCCTATACCTGACTTATCACCAGCCACTTTTTCTGTCTGAAGGATCTTATCAAGTGTGTCTGTACCACAGCTCAACATCCTAACAGATTTGGTCATATGCTCAAGATGGGCTTTAACCAGTGAGACATCGTCTTCCAAATCAGCTTTAGCAGTCTCAAGCTGAGCAATCTGTTCTTTTTTACTCTTGTTTTCTTGACAGATTTCAGCACTCTTTAGGCAAAGCTCTTGATAAGTAGAAGCTAGTTCCTCAAAGGTTATTTCTCCATCACTAGATTCATCATCAGAGACAACAGTTCCTGTCAAAGCTCTAACATGCTTTGCTGACTCACCTTCACTTTCACTATCAGAGTCAGACCAGGAAACTGTCATGCCCTTCTTCTGCTTTTTCAAGAAGGTGGACACTCTTTCTTGACATGTCCATACCCTTCACACTCAAAGCACTGAACTCCTTTATCTTGGGCAGTTTTCTCTTCATCCTTCTCTTTTGACTTGCTGATGTCAGAAGATATGTTCTTGACATTAGGCCTGGAGTTATTGTTCATCCTCTTGAACACTTTGTTGAACTGTCTTCCCAACATAACTATGGCCTGAGATATATCCTCCTGGGATTCATAACTATTTCCTTTTTCTTCTTGATCATTTGACACCAAGGCTATACTCTTTGGCTTCTTTTCTGGTTCTTCCTCATTCAACCCAAGCTCAAAATTTTGAAGAAATCCAATGAGCTCATCAACTCTCATCTTGCTGATGTCTTGTGATTCTTCAATGGCAGTTACCTTCATCTTATACTTCTTAGGAAGGGACCTAAGGATCTTCCTTACAAGCTTTTCATCTGACATTTTTTCACCAAGAGCACTGGATGCATTAGCTAGCTCCAGAACATTCATGTGGAAGTCATGAATAGTCTCATCTTCCTTCATCTTCAGGCTTTCAAATTTTGATGTTAGAATCTGAAGTCTTGACATTTTAACTCTAGATGTACCTTCATGAGTGGCCTTCAAAATATCCCACGCTTCCTTAGCAACTTCACAGGTATTGATTAACCTGCAAATATTCTTATCCACTCCATTGAAGATTGCATTTAGAGCTTTGGAATTACCAAGGGCAAGCTCATCTTCTTCCTTGGTCCATTCTTCTTCAGGCTTTGGCTTTGAGGTGCCTTCTTTATCTTTGCCAACATCATCTTTCTCACACACAACAGGTGCTTTCCACTCTTTAATAATAGCCTTCCATGCCCTACTGTCCAAGGATTTTAAGAAAGTAGTCATCCTTGGCTTCCAATAGTCATAATTGGATCCATCCAAAATAGGGGGTCTGTTGACGAATCCTCCAACTTCTTTGTCCATCTTTACACCAGAAAGTAACTTCCCTAGATCTCACCCAGAGACAAACAGGATGCCTGCTCTGATACCAATTGAAATTCTGGTATCAGACGTGTGATGTTAAGGTGCGATGTCACAACAACACACTCTGCACAATGGACAAAATAAACAGCAGAATAACACACCAAATTGTTCACCCAGTTCGGTCTAACTACCTACGTCTGGGGGCTACCAAGCCAGGGATGAAATTCACTACTTGTAGAATTAATTTACAGACTCAACAACCCAGTTGACAATCTCCTAAACTTAATTCCTACTAGTGACTTTCTACCTAAGAAACCACTTAGATATGATAACGCTACTCAATCCCTAAAAACAATACTCAAGGAACACCCTCTTTGAGCAACCTTGATCTTACTTCACAGCTTTGATCAAGTAATAACTCTCTATTACTTCACAGCTTCTAAGAGAGGACAGAAAACGACTCACCAATTCAACCTAGAATGGTGTATACAAAACTCGTACAATATACTCAAGACACTCAGCCTATTGCTCTTGATCTTCTCTCTGTGTTTCTGTACGTTTTCCTTTGGTCTTGTGCGCTTTATATAGCCACTTGAATTGGGCTTGGACTGCTACAATATCTGACTTGATTTGTTATTTAAAACTGAATATTCAAAACAGATTTTCTCCTAAAATCTTTTCAAATTTTCAACCTTTTAAATCTCCTACAAATCTGCACCAGATCTCCTATGCAGCGAAGAATATCTAACCCAAGATATTCGCATCCAATGAGACAGCTTGCTCTCCACAATTCTAGATAACACGCAAACCCTAACAACATCACAACCTGATGTTATTAATTCTGCAGATCTAATGTCACAACATTGCGTGTGACATCAGACATCCAAACTTCAGCAATTTAAACACTTAACACAGCCCAGTGTTAAGACTCAATGTTGCAACATCACCACCTTGACATCAACATTGAACATACTTTGTTTTACGAAAATTCCAGCCAATCCAAGAACTAACAAAGATCAATGGTAAATTCAACTTCTCTTGTCGGAGGTAATTCAATAATATCATCTGGGAATACTTCAGGAAATTCACTCACCACCGGTAACTCATTAACCGAAGTTTTACTTTCAACAGATAACGAGGCAAACACTACAAACATCTTAGCTTCATCCTCCAACAATGTCCTCAACTCCCTGCTAGACAACGAATCCGCTAATGCTTCCTCTTCAGGAGTAAGAAACAATAACGTCTTCCTAAAACAATCAATATAAATCCGGTTAAACTCTAACCAGTTCATCCCCAAAATAACATCGAGATTGCCGAGTGGCAAACAAATCAAGTCCACTCTAAAATATCTACCAAACATAGTCAACGGACACTTCAAACACACCAAGGAAGTGACCACCGAACCAATAGACGGAGTCTCAAACATCATCCTCTGATCTAGAGTAGACGGCACAATTCCTAATCTCTTCTCATAATCAACAGAAATAAACGAGTGGGTTTCACCCGTGTCAATGATAGAAATCAAAGGAATATCATTAATAAAATAAGTACCTTTGATGGAACGCTCTTCATTGGTGGACTGGGCTCCCACTAAGGCAAACACCTTTCCATTGGCCTGAGATTTCTTTGGCTTCGCACAGTGAGTGCTGATGTGACCCTTCTCTCCACAGTTATAACAGGTAGACATAGTGGCCCTACAATCTGCTATAACATGACCTGGTCGTCCACACTTAAAACACTTATTCACTTCATTCGGACAATTATTGGCACGGTGACCCGTGCCACCACATCTGAAACACTTGAGGGTATTAGGAGCCACTCCTCCCTCTTTTGTTTTCTTTTCCACAACAGCTTTCTATTTCCCTTTATCAGCTTGGGCACTATAAGGAGTACCCCCAAACCTCTGCTTACCCTTCCGGTCGCTCACAGCCTTATAATGAGCAATCCGAGCCCTGTTATCATTATCATAAATTCTGCTTTTGCTAACCAGTTCTGGATAATTCCTTATTTTCAGACAAGTAATGCCCAGTTTGATCTCGGGACGCAGCCCATTCTCAAACTTCAAGCATTTCGAATTCATAGCCTCTTCCGTATTGTAATGAGCACAATACTGTACCAATTCCTCAAACCGAGTAGCATATTCAGCAACTGTCATATTACCCTGTTTCAACTCCAGGAATTCAATCTCCTTTGCACTACGAATATCCTCCGGAAAGTACTTTTCCAGAAACTCAGCTTGAAACAATGTCCAAGTAATCTCAGTACCCGCAGCATCCAACCTCTGACGACTATTATCCCACCAGACCTCAGCCTCTCCTTCCAGCATATGAGTGCCAAATCGCACTTTCTGAGCATCACTGCACCCCATGGTCCTGAAGATCTTCTCAATTGCCTTCAGCCATTTCTGTGCAGCCTCAGGATCAAGGATACCTCCCTCATATGTAGGTGGCTTATTGCTCTGGAACTGTGCTAAGTCGTGGAACTGCGCACCCCCAGCCTGATTGGTGTTCTCTACTGCTTGTGCCATAGCTTGCATCGCAGCAGCAAGAGCAACATCATTCCTTCCTGCCATACTGTTCAACAATCAACATACGGTCAGAACACACAATCGACTCCTATTCTAAGGACAGACTCTACCACTAAACCTGGCCGGAAGGACCGACCTGCTCTGATACCAATTGTAACACCCCACTTTCCCATTTTATAAAATATACGAATATTATGAAAATAATCAGAGTTTCAACTTTACAAGTAGGATGCTACACCAATAAAACCAACAACAAAACTTCTTTTTATTAAATGAACTAAAACAACGGAAATGATTAATTCATAAGTTCACGACCACGTGCCAATAATATCAAAATCCACATAAAACGTGGTCCACCATAAGTTTAATTAAAAGTGATACGTAACGAAATAACAAAGAATAACAAATAATAAAAATCCCCAAAATCTCGTGTTACGTATCAGAGCGACTCCTAAGACTCGATCAAGCAACACGCACTCCACGCACACTCAAGTACCTGGATTATCTGTACTTCCGAAGAAGCACAGATACAACAAACAACAAAGGGGTGAGAAATACATTCAATAATAAACAACAAATAACACATATAAGAGTAGTTACTCACACACAATCACATAATCACTAATCAATTTTAGGTCCTATTCTTCATCTTACTTCTTTCACTTATCATTACTAATCAAAATTACGGGTCTTGGATCTAATTTCGTTCACTCAACCTGCACAAAACCAGTTCTGCAACATACACATTCATACAGCAGCAACAACACCATGTATTTACACACAAATCATGACAGAATAAATCGATTCATGTAGTGTTCATCATAATTTCAATCATACAATCAACAAATTCACAAGAACAGAATTACGCATACAAATTCCTACGAGGGAAAGGACCCTTCACTACCCTTTCATGTTATTATCACCTGTATTGAACCCATTCTCCCCCCTTACCTCGAATTTCCTGATCAAATTCCTGCGAAAATTGATGAAGATGGGTGCCTAGTTCTTCCTTGTTCTTCCTCTCTCTAGCCCTTCTCTTGTGAAAATTCTGATTATAATTAACCCTCCTCACTAACCCTCTCTAATTTCTGTTTAATTACTAAACTGGCCTTACCTCTCTCCAACAGCCCATTATTCATTTTAATTAAATCAGGTTTTTAATTTAATAAAAATAATAGTATTAATAATAATAATATTAATAATAATAATAATAATAATAATAATAATAATAATAACAACAACAACAATAACAATAATAATAATACCCTTCCATATACTACTATTGTTGGACATGCCCCTACATTATTCATTATTATCTTATTATCATTTCTACGCACTCAAATACACACCCTCAACAAAGCCAAACAATACAAAATAACACACGACGTTTAAATAATTAAAATGGGGTGTTACAGATATCATACGTTATTCTTCTTTATTAATTTTGGTATTGTAATCTGAATTATGAGTAGTTAAACTCCTCTAGGTTAGGTTGTGTTTGATGAACCTGTTTCAATATTGTTGGGACATAAGTTGATTTGACTTTACATGAATACTTTGATCTATAATTCTATTCAATTGCTTCTTGTTCGTAATATTTTTTATGTGAGATACTCTTTTAATCTTATTTTGGGAACATATGGAATACTGGCCATTAGTTTATATGTTGGACCTAGGGAATTAATGCTCTGTTGCATCGCCTATTCCTGCTTACACTAGTGGACTAGGGATATGAAACTTTGAGTAGTGATTATTGAGTCATTTTGCAAGGGATTGGTTATAGTGGTCTTGTTAGTTCTTCGTGAGATTATAGTGATAAGATTAATCATGTAAGGCATCGAACATCAACAATAGAGAAATAGGGAATTATATACACAACCTGATCGCTTTTGTAATTCTATCTGAATAGTTATCTAATTTTCGCCTTGCAAACTCGAACCCCCCACCACCCCCCATTTACTATTTTATACGTATTGCACAATTTTTGTCTTGTTAAAAGCAGTCCTTGTGGATTCGATCTTATTTATTACTGCTACATTATCGGTACACTTGCCAAAAGTCATCAAGTTTTTAGCGTCGTTCTCGGGGACTGTTGATAATTTCAACAAGGCGACGCTTGTGCAACGTTTATTTATTTATTTTGTTTTAAATTGTAAATATTTTATTTTTGTTTCTTCTTGATTTTTCTTTTCTATTCTTTTTCTTTTTAGTTCTATTCTTGTTTAAAAAAATATTTTAGTGCAGTGCTACTAAGGTATTTTTATTATTGTTTAGATGCAAGGTCAAGACAATCATGCAAGAGGAATAACTGCTACTTTAGCAAAGTTAATTTGTAGCTTATACAAAGGAACGTGGTGCCGAAACTCTAATTCAAAAGATTGTGAGAAATTATTTTGAACCAAAACCTTTCATCAACACTGAGCAATTATGGGAGGAGGATTCATCATCTCAATTGGAAGAAATCTTGACCAAGTTCATAAACATTACTCAACTCAATTTCCATAAAATCAACAGGACGCAAGAAACCTTGCTACAAGGCTTGAAAGCTTCCTTCGGGAACTTAGAGATGCAACTTGGTCAAGTAACTAGCCAATTAGCAATAAAACTGAGATCTAGTGGGGATTTTAAAGGAAATAATTTAGATAGTTCTAGAGATAAGGAAATTGAACTAGAATTCAAACATGAATGTGAGTAGTCGATGAAGGAGGAGTTGAAAAAGAGAAAGAAGAAGAAAAATGTATAACACCTGATAAAGAAATAGAAGCAAGAATAGAAGCAACATAGGTGAAAAATGTAACACCCCAGTTTAGAATTATCGATTATTTTACATATTTATTTAATTTAATTGGTGTGAAATTAATTAAATAATTATTTTGTGTGAATTATGTGAATTAATTGTGAACTGGTATATTTTATTTGATTATAATATATGGGGTACAGAGGTTAGTTGGAATATGTTGGAATTATTTATGATTATCTTCGTAATTAAATAATAGGAGTTTATTTAATTAATTGAGTAAATAACATTGGAATAACAAAATAATGAGAAAAAAGGGGAGTGTGTAGAGATTTTAGGGGCAATGTGGTAATTACAAGGTTAAGTTGAGGTTAGTATATGGAAAATATAATTAAGAGGAATAGGGTTATTAGAAATAGGAGAGAAGTGGAGATAAAGTCAGTTTGCAATACTACGTGAAAAACTCGGAAGAGAGAAGAGAAGGGCTAGGGCAAGAGGAAAGAGAATAAGAGCTTCGGAGAAAAAGTTCAAGGATTCTTTCATCTTTACTGGAATTTTTGAAATCTAAGGTAAGGGGGAGATGTCTTCTATAATGGGTGTTAAAGCATGAGGGGTAGATGGAGGGACCCTTAACCTCCTTAGGGTTGGGTGTTTTAATTCATAATTTTGAATTGGGTACTATGATGGTTGTTATATAATGATTATATGATGAATTTTTGTGTGCCTTATATGTGTGTATTTTTTTTGGTTTTGATGATTGAACCTATATCCACCATTGTAGCAATTTCGAAGGTTTTAGGCATAATCATAAAACAATGATTTAATTATTTAACTGTGTTAAAATTGTAAATTAACTTGAGATAATTAGAGTATTGCATGGGTTGTAATTTTTTGAGCATTTGAGATTTTACGGAGTCGAAATCGGAGGTCTGGAAGGCCTCCAACGATGAAAAACACAGAAAATTCAGCATTCTGTCCGTCATGACCGCGCTCAGCGCGGGAGTCGCTGTTCGTGTTTTTGGTCAAATTGTTTTGGCCATAACTTTTGATCTGTAAGTCCAAATTGAGTTTCGTTTGAAGCGTTGGTCAAATTGATGTTTCAGGGATAAAATATTTTTGGTGATGATTTCATGGACTTTTTTGGGGTTTAAGAAGATGAAAATCGTGCTAAAAAGTTTAGAAAAACAGTAACTTTTTAGTAACGCCTTCGTGCACGATTTTGATCATAACTTTACACTCGTGAATCATTTTGGATTGGGTTTGAAAGCGTTAGAAAGCTGACACTTAGATCTAAAAATGATAATGATAGATGAATTGTTTGAGTATTATTCCTATGACTATAGTGTAGGTGAAGTTTTTGTTCATATGTTCGTTTAAAGAATTGTTGACATATCCCGACGATTTTTGTCATAATTCCCATTCTGTAAGTCCAATTTAGATGCCGCTCAAAGTTTTGGAAAGCTGACACGCTGATCTACACATTAGTAGTTAGAGATGGGATGATTTAAACTAGGATTATGTGTGTACTATTGTTGTGGTTTCATCATCATGAACTGCTTAACGAAACATTTAGTTTCCGTTGATGATGAATTATTCTGGTTAATTGCTAATATAATTGAAAGTTGTTTGATTGTTGCGTTTTGATGACATGTGAGTTATGATGTATAATTTCGATGTAAAACTATCATGTTGATGTTGTACAAGAAATTATACGGTTTGATGTGATACTGTTTGCGTGGTTGCAATTGTTGTGATAATATTGATGTGACTATGAGATGAATTGCTATACTTATAATGATAACATGTTGAGTTGAGATACATGGTTTCGATGTGAAACTATCATGTAGATGTTGTACATGAAATTATATGATTTATGTGATACCGTTTGTGTTGTTGAGTTGTTGTGATGATACATACATTCATTTATGCATCGTGAGTTATTGTGTTGTGAAAAAAGGCGATTACAGGTTTTAATGTTGGTAACCAGTAATTGTTCGAAGCTTGATGTTGTGTATTAGAGCTTGGTGTGGGGCTCAAGGTTGCTGAGTGAAGCCCATGGGTTCGTAGTTGATTGGGACCCGATTCGTAATCGGAACCATTATTGAAGTCAGTACCGCATGCATATGAGTCTATTGATGTTGTTGGGAGTCACATTTGCATATTAATTGTTGTCATACCTCGAAAAATGAGAAAAACCTCGTGAAGCGCAATCACACGCTCGCGGGATGGACTTAACAGAGTCGTCACCGATCTTTATTTATTCCCATAGAAGGAAAGGGAAAATATCGAGTAAAACCCCTAAAAAGAAAGACAAGGACAAGGTCATTGCAACCAATGTCTGAGTTCGGGAGTAGGTTACACAAGGGAAAGGTATTAACACCCCCCCCCCCTTACGTCCTTTGTACTCAACGGGAACCATTTAGTTAGGTTTGAATGAATGTTAGCTTATGTTAGTTTCTAATCTTCTACTTAATGAGTGGGGAAAGAGAGATAATAAAAATGTCTTTGGATTTTTATTAAAGAGAAAATGGACCTAAGGGCTTTTATTACTAGGGGGCTCAACAAGACTTAGCAATATCATGCCTACGTATCCTCATAGTGCAATGAGAAACTCAGAGCCTTCGTAGTTCGGGGACTACGAGGAAAAAGGTGAAAGGTGGGAGGTGGCTCTCCAAGGGTTAGGGTCCTTGTGCCTATATATTCTTATTGATAAATGAGAAATCAGAACGTCCATAGTTCTGGGTAAAAATATTTGTTTGTTGGTCGATTTTAGCGAAAGATATTTAGTCGTATTCGATAGAAAACATTGTTTTATCTAAAACAGGTGAGGAGCAGACGTTTGCGTCACAACAGAATGGATTTACAAATCAACATTCGCGGAAAACGCCTCTTATCTCAACTCAAAATAGTTTGTGACGAAGCAATGTTTTGCGTCGTCTCAAGACACAATATCTTTCGTTTATGAAAAAACATTTAAGATTAATCGTATGGCGGAGAGAAGAAATAGTTTAATGTATTTTAGGTGAATGATGAACATTTAATGAGAATTAATTGTTTAAAGAGTTACGCCAGAATGCTAGATCCTAACTGCCCTTTTCATTCAAGTTATTATAAAAATTGTTTGATGGACAACGAACATTTGATAATAATCAATCGTTCAAAGAGTTACGCTAAGATTCTAGATCTTAACGGCCTTTATTTTCCCAAGTTGATGTTAAATGTTTTAAGGACAAAAGAAAAGAATGAACGGCTATCCCAAAGTGCGAGACTTTAGATCAATTATTCGAGGGTTCTGCTAGAATGCAAGATTCCAACAGTCCCCTTCTTTCGTGTTTATTACGAAGGGAGTTTTAACGTTGCTATGACATATTTCAAAGTTTTTATTAAGAAAATGCGCTTGAATTTGATCGAGGTTTATTCATGAAAGGGTTTAAAGATCGAAAAGGTTGATGGCGATGCGTGAAGCAATCGACTTACAAGTTGGGTGTTTTAAAAGGGCTTAATGTTGAATCAATAATAAGTTTGAAAAAGGTTTGATGATGGGGTGAAGTTAAAAAGGTGATCAATTGGTGTTGGACCAATTTTTTTGAAAATGGATCTTGGTGTTTACCAAGTCTTTTTTTATCTTGAAAGATTGATTTTATGCTTTTGTTTGTTTTAGGTTAATAAGTTAACTTATATCCTAACATGGACAATATGAACAAAATTACACATAAGGGTGGGGGATACATCAAGGTATACAAAGGACATACATAAGAATACAAATTACCATAGTCATTTTCTTAATCTTAAACACAAGTAACATGAAGGTAGCAATCAAAGGTCACAAACATGTATCACGCAAATCATGCATTACAAAGATAATCACTTAAGCACAAGGTAAGCATCAAGACATGGTATCAACATATGACAAAGGCTATCAATCAAGCAAATAACTCAAGTAAACTAGGGTTGAATCATATGAATATCCATTTCTAAACAAACCATAGAATCATCCTAAACATGGTAAGAATTTTAATATTAAGACAAACACAAAACATCAAGGTCAAGCATCAATTAATAAGATCATATTCATCAAAGCAAAACCCTAAAACCTAACTAAAGTTCAATATTCATCAATGCATAAGTCATACCAACATAAATGCCAAGAAACATTTCACAAAGTTTTAATCAAGACATGATATTAGACAAAGTATAACATCAATATGATCCTAAGCATTAGAGCATGGTAAAGGGAAGCAAACAAGAGCTCAATCAAAAGATAAACCAAAGAAAATCAATTAACATGATAAAACAAAATAATCATCAAATAAAAAAATAAATATTTTTTAAAGTTTTTTTAATAAATATGAAAAATAAAATGATAAAATAAAATACTTAATGAAAATAAAATATATTTTTGGGTTTCTTGAAAATAAATATGCTAAACTAAATTAACAAGAAGAAATAAAAATGAAAAAAATGAAAAAAAGAAAACGAATAAAATAAAAGGGAAAAGGAAAATGGAAAGGAAAGAAGAAAAGGAGAAGGAAACAAGTGCTAAAAAAAATAAGGGGGTTGTTAGGTGTTGAACCCGCGCCCCCAGGCTATCAGCAAAAACACAAACCACCGTGTCAGGCCCTTAGGCCTTGTAATGTTTCGCTTCAATAACATAAAATATAAAAAATAAATTTAAAACTAAAAAGTGGCGCGAGAACACCTTCTTCTTCTTCCTCGTGCCATCCAAGCTTCTTGAAAATGGAGTTTTTTTTTAAAGATGAACCAAATGGGACTTGTGAGTATAGCCTCTTGCTCATAATTTCATGAGGATTTCATTTATGGCCATAGTTTTTATTTTTTTCACTCTATAATGAGAATTTAATCAAAAACCAGTAAAACTCTAACTTTTCAAAATAAAATTAAATCACATATGCTAACAATCAATGATCATAACCTTAGGGGTTTTAATCAACTCATCAAAGCAAATATATTGGTAACAAGAATGGATTAAAATGATGCTCTGAAGTGTGAGAACCAGAAAACATGAAAGTACCTAAAATAGTGAACTCTTAGACCTCCCAAGCGTGCTTCCAGCAATGAAAAAATGATCCTCCTAGCTTCCTTGATTTCCCAGGAGTGTGATGATGTGCTTAGAATGTCTTGAAACCTCCTAGATTGTTATACCCGAATCCATTTGCATTGATGAAAAAGTGAGTTATGGTTATGGTGTTTGGGGTGTTTCAGGTGTGGTTTGATGCATATAGAAGCTTTGGTGAGTTTTTTGGAGTGTCTTTGTGAAGAAAAATGGAAAGAAAGTGAGGGAATTGTGAAATTTGATTTTTGAGTTTTAATGGAGCATTTAGATTTGGATGCAATGCTCTTTCTCTGTTCTTGCTTGTGTACTGAGGTAATGAGATCTGCTCTGTATTTGTAGAGGTATTTGATGTAGGTTAGGACTTGGTTTGGATCAGATCAAGGTTTGGCATTTGTCTTGTATGACCTTGTTTCACAAAAATGGCAATTATGGTACATATGCCAAGGCTTTGATTTTTGGCTTCATGGTCATTTTGAGCATTCATCTTAGGCTTGGAGAAGTTGGTTTGGCCTTAGAAAGTCAGTTGCATCAGAGTTCAACCTTGTTCAACAAGTTTTGACCAAGTTTCAAATTTCACTACAAGTCAAAATGCTAATCCCCAAGTGATCAGTTTGTGGCAGTCTTTGTCCTTATTGTAGGGGTCTATTTTGGACAAATTTGGTATCAATGTGAAGCTAGCATGGAAAGGAACAATGTTCATATTGATTGCAAGCTGAGGAAATACTTGGAAGATGCTCCAAATTAGCTCCAAATTCGTGTGGATCAAACTGATTTTGATACTTAGAAAAAATCTGGTTCATCATGCATTTCATTTCATTATGAAACCCTAACTTTGATCCTTCATATCTCTCAATCGGTAAAAGCTTTTTGGATCAAATTTTCCACCATGATGAAGTAGGAAGTATGATCTTCAAATGTAGCCCTCAAGTGTTTCAAATGGATTCCTAGATTAATCACAAATTGTCCATAAAGTCGTGCACTTGAAAATGTCAAAAACTTAGAAAAATTTCTAAGTGTTTTGAATTTTGCAACAACTTGAAATCTCAAATTTGGCCATCAATTTCTTCAACTTCAAGAAAGCTTTTGGCTTCAAATTTTCATCAACTTGTAGTATCAAATGCCATCTTTAAATGCTGCCCTCAAGTATTTCAAGTGAATGCTTGAGGAAGAAGTTAGAACCTTGAAAAGTTTGTCATTTGATCATGGATTTTTGTACTTAGTGAAATTTCAAGAAACCCTAATTTCGTCAATTCTTGATCTTTTCTTGATTTTCTTGATTTATCTTGATCAAATTCAATTATATTCCACATTTTCATGGTTCTTGACTTGAGAATTCCATGGTTGACCAAAAATGTCAAAAGTCAAACTTTGACTTTGAACATTTGTTGACTTTTCATCAGTTGAATAAAAAAATTTCAACTATCAATGAATCCAACTTCTTGAGCTAATTTAATCATATGAATGGACCATAATGATGCATTTTAAGCCTTTGAATTATATTCCAAGCCATGGGATCATGTTTTGGTCAAAAAGTCAACAACAAGCTGACTTTGACCAAAACCCTAATTTGTAGCACGTGATGAGTTGAAACTTGATGAACTTGAATTGATGCCAACTTGAATTTAATCATTGATGGAGGGAATCTCTTGATCACTATGCATGAATTGAGGAGCTTGAGATGTTGAGGATCACACTAATCTTCTGATTGATCAAACTCTTGCACTCATTGATGCAAAACCCTAACTTGTAATCAAAGCAAGCAAGATACACACAAGAGGTGATTGATGCTATCAAAATGATGCAAAATGAAGGAACTAAGGTGGGGCAAAATTTAGGGTATGACATTTTCCCTTATTTAAATATCTTTACCAGATAGCATGAGTGATGACAATCTTCATGAGATCAGGGTGAAAGGTATTTAAATACAGAAGACCTGAAATTTTGCCCCTAGATGCAATGATATGCTATGCTATGGACATGACAGACTCTTTTTTTTTGTTTGCTGGGGGTATGACATGAAATTAAATGAAACCTAGCATGATTTTTTTATGATTGATGATGGAAAGACATGTGGGGAATGCTAGAGACAAATGATGACAATGATTCATAAGAAAACGTCAAAGACACAAAGGGTGACAACTCTCTGGGGATGACAAACATGCTGGGGAAAAGATACTAGGTAAAAAACAAAGTGATTTACCGAACAGGTTCAGATATGACCTAAAGAAGTATAGTTGACAAAAATAAAGACTTCTAACAAGAAATATCATCCACACAAAACAAAACAAGATCGAGAGTCTTCTCACAAAAAGATCATCTACAAAAAAAGTAAACGATGATTATTTACAAAGAAATAAATCGAAACAAAATCATTGGAGTTTTTTGACAAGAATAACATCCAAGCTTCTGGAAACTCTCTAGAGTTAAGATTCATATATTACCTTCTAGGAGCCATCAGGAAAAACAGACTGAGTAATCAAACTCTATGTATTGCCAATAACAATTGGACTTTGACCATAAGCATTGGTTACAAACAGCTTCTAATGGGTCGGTGCCAGTTACAACTGGACTTTCAAATATAGGGCCAATGACAATTGGAATTTAGGTACCAATGACAATTGGATAACAATTGGACTTTAAAAAAGGATTATAGTGACAACTGGACTTTAAATACCAATGACAATTGGATTTTGAAGACGCCAATAACAATTGGGCTTGCAAAGGAATGCCAATGACAATTGGACTTTGTAAATGATACCAGTAACAACTGGATTTTGGGGTACCAATGACAATTGTATTTTGAACAAGGTGTGCCAATAACAATTGTACTTTAAAGAGTGTGCCAGTGACAACTGTAATTTTGACCCTTGACCACGTACAATCAGCATGCATCAACGTGAGAAAAATGCCAAAAACCATATCATTTCCTTTATAACTATCATTTGTTCTTGCAATTTTTACACAAACATCAAACATTTTCATACATTTGTGTGCATACATTCCATCACAAATTGTTATATTATGTCTCACATTCTAAATATATTGTTAATGCCCATTACAATGGAAGTGTTATTGTATCTGATGAAGTGGTATTGATCTTTGAAGTTACTGAAATTAGTCATTTCAGTATTAATAGAAGGTCGGCATTCCAACATTTTAAAGAAAGGTTAGAGATGAAGCTTCAAGCAGGATCGGTTTCACAGATTACTTACAGAAATGTTGTCCATTTCGGGAACAATCAACTTAAATTTGTTCCATTGAAGGTTCGTGGCGACGAGGATGTTGAAACGATGTTCTCGAATCATGAATGTTCTGTGTAACGCCCCGGTTTGTTTAATTGTATTTATTTATTTCATTTATGTGAATTTTGTGAAATGTGTGAATTTATTGTATTTTACCTGCTAATTGAATTAATTGGTTAGTTTCTCTGATAGATAAAATATTTGCATTAAATTATAGTTTCTTTTCAACTTTTATTTCCTGAAATATATTTCATCGGTATGTTTATATTTTACCGCGTTTTGAGAGCGTTTGCGAGATATTTGAGAATATGGGTATTTTGGTCTTTTGGCGTGGGTATTTTTCATAAAATAAAAAGTGGAGAGAAAAATAGAGGAAAGAAGGAAAAGGAGAGGAGGACAAGGGAAAAAGGGGAGAAAAGAGGAAAATCGCGGGAACTCCGTTTCAAGCGCGAATAATCGGGTAAGGGTGAGAAGTTTCAATTATATCTTACTTGTGTATGTATATGTGTTGTTTATGTATGTGTCTTGGTTGTTTTTACAATGTTTTCCTTATTGATAAATTGATGAACCATTGTCAGAAATCGATATAAATCGCGTTGTATGATTACCCTGTGTTTAGGAACAATTGCTGGTACTTGTTTTGCTGTTGAAAATGGATTTGGGGATGAAAAATGGGATTTTTGGGGGAAAATTCATAGCAAAATTATGCAGGAAAAATTATGGGTTTTCGCTGCCCATACGCGTATCAGGCAAGGCAATACGCGTATTGGGTTGGGCAATACGCGTATGGCAATGAAGGAATTTAGTCATTACGCGTATGGGAGTGGGCAATACGCATATGGAGTGAGGCAATACGCGTATTGGATTTTTAGAGGAATTTTTGGGAGAAATCAGTCTCTGCTCATACGCGTAACACTTTGGGCAATACGCGTATGGATGGGCGAGTGAGCAAGGTAATACGCGTATGGCTCAGGGCAATACACGTATGGCCAGTGAGAGTGCAGAATGTTGTGTTTTCGCGATTCCTTTTCTTTTTTATTCCATAACTTGTGTTCCGATTATCCGTTTTGAACATTCTTGGTATCGTTGGAAAGCTATTGAAATGTTCTTTCTTATTATAATGGTTTTGAGATTGTTGGCCGATTTAATTATGTCGAGAATTTGGAAATGTGTCGCTTTGTCGACTTTTACCGTTGTAATGGTGTGTATTTGATGTGTTATCATGCAATGTGCTTTTGATATGTATCGTATGACTTGTGTGATGTTATATGATGTGAATGCATGTGTTGAAATGTTGTGATGATGGTTTGTGGCCTAAGGGCAAGAAAATGCATTGTGTTGTATTTGATGATATATGCATGATTATGGGTGTATATGTGAATATGCATTTGATTGTCATGAGTCCTTGTATGCCAAGCATCATGATATGCATCTTGTGATGTCGTGTGCCCTTGTGGGGTGTGAGCGACGAATCGATTCCAGAGGGAATCCGCTATAACATCGTGAGCCTTATACAAAGAGGACTGAAAGCGATGATTATAGACGATCGTGAGCCTTATACAAAGAGGACCGAAAGCGATCGGATCATGGGCCTTATACAAAGAGGACTGAAAGCGATCCATAAACGACGTGAGCCTTATATCAAGAGGACCGAAAGCGACGGGGAACATCGTTTGCCCAACGGGGAGTTACACTAAGTAACAAGCGATGATTCCAATAGTTCCTGAGTGAACTAGTGATGAGAAATGATGGATGGATGGTACCGCATTTGCATAGAGTCGTTGTGTCGGTCTCTTTGCATTTGTATAAATCATGAATGGATTGATTATGCATGGAAAATCATGAATTGATTGAGTGTGTATTGAGATTTATGTTTGAATTGGTAAATGGATGTGCATATGTGATAAATGCATTGGTTGTTGATGATATGTTTTATGTATAGCCATGTGCTAAGTTTTGTGGAGACGTGGTAAGTTCCAATGATGGTATTAATTCTCTATGGTATGTTATATGTGAATATCCGTGGTGTGGTGGTGTGTTTCCATATGTGATAACTTTGGGATGCATTATGTGAGAATATGTGATTATGTAAGTATAATCGATATCTGTTATGTATTTGTGGCATGTTATATGTATTAGCGGGTGATGCTTGTGGTGAGAACAACTATGCATGTGAATTTTTATGTGTTGGCATATTATTATGCAATCTTGATTCAGTTGTTATTTCTCACCCTTCTGATGTGGTTTGTTGCTCTATGAGGCAATTGCAGATTAGTAGTCTTGGAGGCTTTTGTGAAGATTAGTCTTCTGTCCTTTGTCGGTCTGTCTGCTCTGATACGTAACACGGGAGTCGGGGAACGCTTTTGTTATATAAGTATACATTTGTGTAATATATTTTGTATTACTTTGTATGTATATTTTGATGTTACAAAACGATTTATTTTGTAAAACAAGGCAGTTATGGATCTTTTCGCTTTATTCCATAATTGACCTTTCCTTTTATATGGAAAAAGTTTCCCTTTGAGGTTATTCCAGTTGTGTTATGTATCAAATTTATGAGCAGGGATTGTGTTTTCTTTCTCTAAAATTGTGGCATCCTTGTTTCTGTCGGAAAAATAAATTTTTTTACCTACTCTGATTAAATTATGTATTATTTATTCGCGATGGGAATTGGGGTGTTACAAAGTGGTATCAGAGCAGGTCGGTCCGTCCGGCCAAGTTGTTGAGTCAGTTGGTGTGACAGTTGAATACTATCGTTGTTGTTTGTCCCTTAGTACGTGATAGGTGTGTGAAACACTGTCAGTACTTTCTGGTTTTCTAATCCTTTGTCTTCAGGTGTGGGAATGAGCTAAGTGGGGGAGAAGCTGGTGCTTCTCCAAGTTGCTTCAGTTGTGGAGCGTTGGTTGCAAGATTGTAAGTGTTGTTTGGACAGTGTTGTTCCTGGTTCCGGAGGGAATGCGGAGGTAAGGGTTATGTCAACTAAGAATTTTGTGCCTTGGGTAGTTGTGTGCACAGGATGTAAGGAATGCTATTATAGTTTGGTAAAGACGGTTTATGCCCCATCATGACTGTCGGCTGTCTATTGACAAATTGAGGAACTGATCACCCTTAATCTCTTGTTGATAGCAGACGGAAATTATGTTGGATAGAATAGACGTGTCTTTCCGGCTTTGATAGTGTGTGCAATGAATTGTTTGGAATTAAGAAAATGATTACAGATTGTTTTGTTGAGTCGACGAAGATTCTTATATCGGAAGATGAGGCAGATTAGAGGTTTTGATATGTTGGTCAAGTTGGGAAGTCATTGAGAGAGAATGATTGGGTTTTATTTAAGGGCTGCTTCTCAGAGAGTAGAGATTGAACTTAATTGGACGAAGGTGAATAGTTGAGGTTTAAATCTGCTAAGTAAGTAGGAAACTCTTGGTAGATGAGACTAAGATGTGTGTTTTGTCTGTGATGGTAGTGTTCTGGAAATTGGCAGGAAGTCACAGTGATGGGCCGTCAGTTGTGCATAGTTTTCAGATGTGTTTTTGGATGGAACATTAAGGTGTTGTCTTAGGGAGCTCCAGCTTTGTTAGTAGCAAATAGGAAGGAAGATTGAACGGAATAATAAGCATGATGTGTATAATGGTATTGAGACTATGGAAAGCAAAACTTAGAGTTCTTGTGAGGTTTGGAGTCTTTAGAGTTTTAGAGCATTAATGGAAATCTTGAGAAAACCCTTAGGTGTGGATGTAATATTTGAGAGTTCTTTTTGGTTGGTTGTTGCTACATGTTGGGATTTATGGAATTTGGACTGTTAAGAGAAGAAATTGTGTATGGATTACTAACAGTCGAATAAGGTGACGATTGAGAATAAGTGCCCACTTTCATGAACAGATGACTGGATTGGTTTGGCTGAGTTTGAGTGAAATTGCAATTGTTTGGAATGTTTGATAAGAGTGGTGAATTTGTGTGAGTTGAGGCTTTGGTCGATTTAATGTGACTGGTTATGTTTGTTATCATCGGGATAGGTTGTTATTTACTCGGTTAAGCTTGTTTGTGAGTAACCAGTTACCCAGTGGAAATTTTTGCAAAAGCTTTAAGAGTTTATATCTTTTGGAATTTGGTTGGGCATTACCACATACAGTGATGTTATTTGGTGTTAGTAATGCGTTTGTAATGTTTGTGGAGTAGATGAATCGTATCTTCCATATTTATTTGGATAAGTTCGTAGTGGTTTTGATTGAGGATATTCGGATCTATTATAAACTCAGAGGAAGAACAGATAGAGTGTTTGAGATTTGAATTACAAGCGTTGAAAAGAGACGAAGTTTTATGCTAAGTTATTCAAGTGAAAATTTTGGTCGAAGAAGGGTTAGTTTTCTTGGATATGTTATTTCAGATGAGAGTATGGTTATGGATTCATTGGAAGTAGATGCAGTTCTACAATGAGAGGCTCCGAAGTCGGTTAAGGAGATTAGAAATTTTTGGGCTTAGTTAGTTGTTACACCAGGCTATGGAAGACTTTGCTAAGTTCGTACTTCCGTTATTTCAGTTGACTTGCAAAGGGCGAGTCATTTGTTTTGGATGTTCGTTGTAAGTGAGTTTTGGTGAGCTGAAGTAGAAGTTGGCTACGACTTCAGTTTTGGTACTGCGTGGTCCTGATAAACCGTTTGTGAGGTATTGTGATGTGTCTTTGATGAGTTAGTCAGTGTGTTAAGGCAAGAGGGTAAATTCGTGGCTTATGCTTTACGACAATTGAGGATTTATAAAAGGATCTATACTATTTTGGGATTAGGAATTGGTTGCGGTTGTACCGTGTTGGAATATTTGAAGGTATTATCTTTATGGTTCTAGGTTCAAAGTGTTTGGTAATCACAAGAATATTGAGTACTTGTTTGGTCTGAAGGGATAGAGTATGAGACAACGAGGATGGTTAGAATTCGTGATGAGTTATGAAGTTGGCTTGGATTATCCTTCGGGAAAAGTTGATGTTGTGCCTAAAGAGTTAAGTCGAAAGTTGTTATGCATGTCTGTTTTGATGGTCAGAGAATTAGAATTATTTGAGCAGTTCCGAGGCTTGTGTCTGGTGTGTGAGATAACACAGGAGAGTGTGAGGTTGGAAATATGAAAGTGAACAGTGATTTTTGGTGAATATGAGAAAGAGTTAGACGTTGGACGTGAGATTTGTAGTTTTGATGGTTTCGAGTAATCAGAGTGCGCAGCGGAAGCGTGATGTGGCATATTTCGTATATGCGTCTGTGACTTGTAAGAGTTCATAGGTTGAACATTGGAAACATGTAGGATTGGTGAGACTCTTGGATGTTTCAGAATGGAAGTGTTAGACGAAAGGTTTAAATATTATTCATGGGCTACTATGTAGATGGATGTTTTGGTTACATGTTTGGCGGGTGAATCACAACGTTGTTGTATTGATGTTATGTTTGGTATCCTGGTTTTGTTGATGTTGTTGAGACGATGTTGGGTCGTGGAACTTGTGTTCTTGTTTGTGTTGTTGCCTCGTTCCCATCGTGTTGGGACGAGTGCGAGTACCTAATTCCTGTGGTGAATTAGAGGAGTGTTACCTACGGTGATATAACGATCTTGTTGTGTTTCGGTTCAAGAGTGAACCTGTATGTGGTCGTAACTTGGGTATTCTTTGAGTTGTGAGTTGGTCGTCAAGTGCATTGTATGGGCTTTGCATCTTGTCGTTGTAGTTGTTGTCGTTGTCGTGTCGTTGTTGTGGTTGTTGTTAGCAAGGTGGTTGGTTTGTTGCGATATTCGTAGTGTGCCTTTTGTTGGCATGTTGGTTTGTTAGTCGGATGCGAGAGTCGTATCCGGAGTTGTTCGTATCGGTTATATTTTCGAGGGCGAAAATGTCTAAGTGGGGGAGAGTTGTAACGCCCCGATTTGTTTAATTGTATTTATTTATTTCATTTATATGAATTTTGTGAAATGTGTGAATTTATTGTATTTTACCTGCTAATTGAATTAATTGGTTAGTTTCTCTGATAGATAAAATATTTGCATTAAATTATAGTTTCTTTTCATCTTTTATTTCCTGAAATATATTTCATCTGTATATTTATGTTTTACCGCATTTTGAGAGCGTTTGCGAGATATTTGAGAATAGGGGTATTTTGGTCTTTTGGGGTGGGTATTTTCATAAAATAAAAAGTGGAGAGAAAAAGAGAGGAAAGAAGGAAAAGGAAAGGAAGACAAGGGAAAAAGGGGAGAAAAGAGGAAAATCGCGGGAACTCCGTTTCAAGCGCGAATAATCGGGTAAGGGTGAGAAGTTTCAATTATATCTTACTTGTGTATGTATATGTGTTGTTTATGTATGTGTCTTGGTTGTTTTTACAATGTTTTCCTTATTGATAAATTGATGAACCATTGTCAGAAATCGATATAAATCGCGTTGTATGATTACCCTGTGTTTAGGAACAATTGCTGGTACTTGTTTTGCTGTTGAAAATGGATTTGGGGATGAAATATGGGATTTTTGGGGGAAAATTCGTAGAAAAATTATGCAGGAAAAATTATGGGTTTTCGCTGCCCATACGCGTATCAGGCAAGGCAATACGCATATTAGGTTGGGCAATACGCGTATGGCAATGAAGGAATTTAGTCATTACGCGTATGGGAGTGGGCAATACGCATATGGAGTGAGGCAATACGCGTATTGGATTTTTAGAGGAATTTTTGGGAGAAATCAGTCTCTGCTCATACGCGTAACACTTTGGGCAATACGCGTATGGATGGGCGAGTGAGCAAGGCAATACGCGTATGGCTCAGGACAATACCCGTATGGCCAGTGAGAGTGCAGAATGTTGTGTTTTCGCGATTCCTTTTCTTTTTTATTCCATAACTTGTGTTCCGATTATCCGTTTTGAACATTCTTGGTATCGTTGGAAAGCTATTGAAATGTTCTTTCTTATTATAATGGTTTTGAGATTGTTGGCCGATTTAATTATGTCGAGAATTTGGAAATGTGTCGCTTTGTCGACTTTTACCGTTGTAATGGTGTGTATTTGATGTGTTATCATGCAATGTGCTTTTGATATGTATCGTATGACTTGTGTGATGTTATATGATGTGAATGCATGTGTTGAAATGTTGTGATGATGGTTTGTGGCCTAAGGGCAAGAAAATGCATTGTGTTGTATTTGATGATATATGCATGATTATGGGTGTATATGTGAATATGCATTTGATTGTTATGAGTCCTTGTATGCCAAGCATCATGATATGCATCTTGTGATGTCGTGTGCCCTTGTGGGGTGTGAGCGACGAATCGATTCTAGAGGGAATCCGCTATAACATCGTGAGCCTTATACAAAGAGGACTGAAAGCGATGATTATAGACGATCGTGAGCCTTATACAAAGAGGACCGAAAGCGATCGGATCGTGAGCCTTATACAAAGAGGACTGAAAGTGATCCATAAAAGTCGGGAACCTTATACCAAGAGGACCGAAAGCGAAGGGGAACATCGTTTGCCTGACGGGGAGTTACACTAAGTAACAAGCGATGATTCCAATAGTTCCTGAGTGAACTAGTGATGAGAAATGATGGATGGATGGTACCGCATTTGCATAGAGTCGTTGTGTCGGTCTCTTTGCATTTGCATAAATCATGAATGGATTGATTATGCGTGGAAAATCATGAATTGATTGAGTGTGTATTGAGATTTATGTTTGAATTATTAAATGGATGTGCATATGTGATAAATGCATTGGATGTTGATGATATGTTTTATGTATAGCCATGTGCTAGGTTTTGTGGAGACGTGGTAAGTTCCAATGATGGTATTAATTCTCTATGGTATGTTATATGTGAATATCTGTGGTGTGGTGGTGTGTTTCCATATGTGATAACTTTTGGATGCATTATGTGAGAATATGTGATTATGTAAGTATAATCGATATCTGTTATGTATTTGTGGCATGTTATATGTATTAGTGGGTGATGCTTGTGGTGAGAACAACTATGCATGTGAATTTTTATGTGTTGGCATATTATTATGCAGTCTTGATTTAGTTGTTATTTCTCACCCTTCTGCTGTGGTTTGTTGCTCTATGAGGCAATTGCAGATTAGTAGTCTTGGAGGCTTTTGTGAAGATTAGTCTTCCGTCCTTTGTCGGTCTGTCTGCTCTGATACGTAACAACGGAGTCGGGGAACGCTTTTGTTATATAAGTATACATTTGTGTAATATATTTTGTATTACTTTGTATATATATTTTGATGTTACAAAACGATTTATTTTGTAAAACAAGGCAGTTATGGATCTTTCCGCTTTATTCCATAATTGACCTTTCCTTTTATATGGAAAAAGTTTCCCTTTGAGGTTATTCTAGTTGTGTTATGTATCAAATTTATGAGCAGGGATTGTGTTTTCTTTCTTTAAAATTGTGGCATCCTTGTTTCTGTCGGAAAAATAAATTTTTTTACCTACTCTGATTAAATTATGTATTATTTATTCGCGATGGGAATTGGGGTGTTACAAAGTGGTATCAGAGCAGGTCGGTCCGTCCGGCCAAGTTGTTGAGTCAGTTGGTGTGACAGTTGAATACTATCGTTGTTGTTTGTCCCTTAGTACGTGATAGGTGTGTGAAACACTGTCAGTACTTTCTAGTTTTCTAATCCTTTGTCTTCAGGTATGGGAATGAGCTAAGTGGGGGAGAAGCTGGTGCTTCTCCAAGTTGCTTCAGTTGTGGAGCGTTGGTTGCAAGATTGTAAGTGTTGTTTGGACAGTGTTGTTCCCGGTTCCGGAGGGAATGCGGAGGTAAGGGTTATGTCAACTAAGAATTTTGTGCCTTGGGTAGTTGTGTGCACAGGATGTAAGGAATGCTATTATAGTTTGGTAAAGACGGTTTATGCCCCATCATGACTGTCGGCTGTCTATTGACAAATTGAGGAACTGATCACCCTTAATCTCTTGTTGATAGCAGACGGAAATTATGTTGGATGGAATAGACGTGTCTTTCCGGCTTTGATAGTAAGTGCAATGAATTGTTTGGAATTAAGAAAATGATTACAGATTGTTTTGTTGAGTCGACGAAGATTCTTATATCGGAAGATGAGGCAGATTAGAGGTTTTGATATGTTGGTCAAGTTGGGAAGTCATTGAGAGAGAATGATTGGGTTTTATTTAAGGGTTGCTTCTCAGAGAGTAGAGATTGAACTTAATTGGACGAAGGTGAATAGTTGAGGTTTATATCTGCTAAGTAAGTCGGAAACTCTTGGTAGATGGGACTAAGATGTGTGTTTTGTCTGTGATGGTAGTGTTCTGGAAATTGGCAGGAAGTCACAGTGATGGGCCGTCAGTTGTGCATAGTTTTCAGATGTGTTTTTGGATGGAACATTAAGGTGTTGTCTTAGGGAGCTCCAGCTTTGTTAGTAGCAAAAAGGAAGGATGATTGAACGGAATAATAAGCATGATATGTATAATGGTATTGAGACTATGGAAAGCAAAACTTAGAGTTCTTGTGAGGTTTGGAGTCTTTAGAGTTTTAGAGCATTAATGGAAATCTTGAGAAAACCCTTAGGTGTAGATGTAATATTTGAGAGTTCTTTTTGGTTGGTTGTTGCTACATGTTGGGATTTATGGAATTTGGACTGTTAAGAGAAGAAATTGTGTATGGATTACTAACAGTCGAATAAGGTGACGATTGAGAATAAGTGCCCACTTTCATGAACAGATGACTGGATTGGTTTAGTTGAGTTTGAGTGAAATTGCAATTGTTTGGAATGTTTGATAAGAGTGGTGAATTTGTGTGAGTTGAGGCTTTGGTCGATTTAATGTGACTGGTTATGTTTGTTATCATCGGGATAGGTTGTTATTTACTCGGTTAAGCTTGTTTGTGAGTAACCAGTTACCCAGTGGAAATTTTTGCAAAAGCTTTAAGAGTTTATATCTTTTGGAATTTGGTTGGGCATTACCACGTACAGTGATGTTATTTGGTGTTAGTAATGCGTCTGTAATGTTTGTGGAGTAGATGAATCGTATCTTCCATATTTATTTGGATAAGTTCGTAGTGGTTTTGATTGAGGATATTCAGATCTATTATAAACTCAGAGGAAAAACAAATAGAGTGTTTGAGATTTGAATTACAAGCGTTGAAAAGAGACGAAGTTTTATGCTAAGTTATTCAAGTGAAAATTTTGGTTGAAGAAGGGTTAGTTTTCTTGGATATGTTATTTCAGATGAGAGTATGGTTATGGATTCATCGGAAGTAGATGCAGTTCTAAAATGAGAGGCTCCGAAGTCGGTTAAGGAGATTAGAAATTTTTGGGCTTAGTTAGTTGTTACACCAGGCTATGGAAGACTTTGCTAAGTTTGTAATTCCGTTATTTCAGTTGACTTGCAAAGGGCGAGTCGTTTGTTTTGGATGTTCGTTGTGAGTGAGTTTTGGTGAGCTGAAGTAGAAGTTGGCTACGACTTCAGTTTTGGTATTGCGTGGTCCTGATGAACCGTTTGTGAGGTATTGTGATGTGTCTTTGATGAGTTAGTCAGTGTGTTAAGGCAAGAGGGTAAAGTCGTGGCTTATGCTTTACGACAATTGAGGATTTATAAAAGGATCTATACTATTTTGGGATTAGGAATTGGTTGCAGTTGTACCGTGTTGGAATATTTGAAGGTATTATCTTTATGGTTCTAGGTTCAAAGTGTATGGTAATCACAAGAATATTGAGTACTTGTTTGGTCTGAAGGGATAGAGTATGAGACAACGAGGATGGTTAGAATTCGTGACGAGTTATGAAGTTGGCTTGGATTATCCTTCGGGAAAAGCTGATGTTGTGCCTAAAGAGTTAAGTTGAAAGTTGTTATGCATGTCTGTTTTGATGGTCAGAGAATTAGAATTATTTGAGCAGTTTCGAGGCTTGTGTCTGGTGTGTGAGATAGCACAGGAGAGTGTGAGGTTGGAAATATTAAAGTGAACAGTGATTTTTGGTGAATATGAGAAAGAGTTAGACGTTGGATGTGAGATTTGTAGTTTTGATGGTTTTGAGTAATCAGAGTGTGCAGCGGAAGCGTGATGTGGCATATTTCGTATATGCGTGTGTGACTTGTAAGAGTTCATAGGTTGAACATTGGAAACATGTAGGAATGGTGAGACCCTTGGATGTTTTAGAATGGAAGTGTTAGACGAAAGGTTTAAATATTATTCATGGGCTACTATGCAGATGGATGTTTTGGCTACATGTTTGGCGGGTGAATCACAACGTTGTTGTATTGATGTTATGTTTGGTATCCTGGTTTTGTTGATGTTGTTGAGACGATTATGGGTCGTGGAACTTGTGTTCTTGTTTGTGTTGTTGCCTCGTTCCTATCGTGTTGGGTCGAGTGCGAGTAGCTAATTCCTTGGTGAATTAGAGGAGTGTTACCTACGGTGATGATAACGATCTTGTTGTGTTTCGGTTCAAGAGTGAACCTGTGTGTGGTCGTAACTTGGGTATTCTTTGAGTTGTGAGTTGGTCGTCAAGTGCATTGTATGGGCTTTGCATCTTGTCGTTGTAGTTGTTGTCGTTGTCGTGTCGTTGTTGTGGTTGCTGTTAGCAAGGTGGTTGGTTTGTTGTGTTATTCGTAGTGTGCCTTTTGTTGGCATGTTGGTTTGTTAGTCGGATGCGAGAGTCGTATCCGGAGTTGTTCGTATCGGTTATATTTTCGAGGGCGAAAATGTCTAAGTGGGGGAGAGTTGTAACGCCCCGATTTGTTTAATTGTATTTATTTATTTCATTTATGTGAATTTTGTGAAATGTGTGAATTTATTGTATTTTACCTGCTAATTTAATTAATTGGTTAGTTTCTCTGATAGATAAAATATTTGCATTAAATTATAGTTTCTTTTCATCTTTTATTTCCTGAAATATATTTCATCGGTATGTTTATGTTTTACCGCGTTTTGAGAGCGTTTGCGAGATATTTTAGAATAGGGGTGTTTTGGTCTTTTGGCGTGGGTATTTTTCATAAAATAAAAAGTGGAGAGAAAAAGAGAGGAAAGAAGGAAAAGGAGAGGAAGACAAGGGAAAAAGGGGAGAAAAGAGGAAAACGCAGGAACTCCGTTTCAAGCGCGAATAATCGGGTAAGGGTGAGAAGTTTCAATTATATCTTACTTGTGTATGTATATGTGTTGTTTATGTAAGTGTCTTGGTTGTTTTTACAATGTTTTCCTTATTGATAAATTGATGAACCATTGTCAGAAATCGATATAAATCGCGTTGTATGATTACCCTGTGTTTAGGAACAATTACTGGTACTTGTTTTGCTGTTGAAAATGGATATGGGGATGAAAAATGGGATTTTTGGGGGAAAATTCGTAGAAAAATTATGCAGGAAAAATTATGGGTTTTTGCTGCCCATACGCGTATCAGGCAAGGCAATACGCGTATTGGGTTGGGCAATACGTGTATGGCAATGAAGGAATTTAGTCATTACGCGTATGGGAGTGGGCAATACGCGTATGGAGTGAAGCAATACGCGTATTGGATTTTTAGAGGAATTTTTGGGAGAAATCAGTCTCTGCTCATACGCGTAACACTTTGGGCAATACGCGTATGGGTGTGCGAGTGAGTTAGGCAATACGCGTATGGCTCAAGGCAATACGTATATGGCCAGTGAGAGTGCAGAATGTTGTGTTTTCGCGATTCCTTTTCTTTTTTATTCCATAACTTGTGTTCCGATTATCCGTTTTGAACATTCTTGGTATCGTTGGAAAGCTATTGAAATGTTCTTTCTTATTATAATGGTTTTGAGATTGTTGGCCGATTTAATTATGTCAGGAATTTGGAAATGTGTCGCTTTGTCGACTTTTACCGTTGTAATGGTGTGTATTTGATGTGTTATCATGCAATGTGCTTTTGATATGTATCGTATGACTTGTGTGATGTTATATGATGTGAATGCATGTGTTGAAATGTTGTGATGATGGTTTGTGGCCTAAGGGCAAGAAAATGCATTGTGTTGTATTTGATGATATATGCATGATTATGGGTGTATATGTGAATATGCATTTGATTGTTATGAGTCCTTGTATGCCAAGCATCATGATATGCATCTTGTGATGTCGTGTGCCCTTGTGGGGTGTGAGCGACGAATCGATTCTAGAGGGAATCCGCTATAACATCGTGAGCCTTATACAAAGAGGACTGAAAGCGATGATTATAGACGATCGTGAGCCTTATACAAAGAGGACCGAAAGCGATCGGATCGTGAACTTATACAAAGAGGACTGAAAGCGATCCATAAACGTCGTGAGCCTTATACCAAGAGTACCGAAAGCGACGAGGAACATCGTTTGCCCGACGGGGAGTTACACTAAGTAACAAGCGATGATTCCAATAGTTCCTGAGTGAACTAGTGATGAGAAATGATGGATGGATGGTACCGCATTTGCATAGAGTCGTTGTATCGGTCTCTTTGCATTGGCATAAATCATGAATGGATTGATTATGCGTGGAAAATCATGAATTGATTGAGTGTGTATTGAGATTTATGTTTGAATTGGTAAATGGATGTGCATATGTGATAAATGCATTGGTTGTTGATGATATGTTTTATGTATAGCCATGTGCTAGGTTTTGTGGAGACGTGGTGAGTTCCAATGATGGTATTAATTTTCTATGGTATGTTATATGTGAATATCCGTGGTGTGGTGGTGTATTTCCATATGTGATAACTTTGGGATGCATTATGTGAGAATATGTGATTATGTAAGTATAATCGATATCTGTTATGTATTTGTGGCATGTTATATGTATTAGCGAGTGATGCTTGTGGTGAGAACAACTATGCATGTGAATTTTTAT
Organism: Lathyrus tuberosus; assembly: GCA_022829125.1. Lineage (NCBI taxonomy): Eukaryota > Viridiplantae > Streptophyta > Magnoliopsida > Fabales > Fabaceae > Lathyrus > Lathyrus tuberosus. The sequence goes on from JALAZF010000614.1 coordinate 3,208,716, forward strand.
GTGTTGGCATATTATTATGCAATCTTGATTTAGTTGTTATTTCTCACCCTTCTGCTGTGGTTTGTTGCTCTATGAGGCAATTGCAGATTAGTAGTCTTGGAGGCTTTTGTGAAGATTAGTCTTCCGTCCTTTGTCGGTCTGTCTGCTCTGATACGTAACACGGGAGTCGGGGAACGCTTTTGTTATATAAGTATACATTTATGGAATATATTTTGTATTGCTTTGTATGTATATTTTGATGTTACAAAACGATTTATTTTGTAAAACAAGGCAGTTATGGATCTTTTCGCTTTATTCCATAATTGACCTTTCCTTTTATATGGAAAAAGTTTCCCTTTGAGGTTATTCCAGTTGTGTTATGTATCAAATTTATGAGCAGGGATTGTGTTTTCTTTCTTTAAAATTGTAGCATCCTTATTTCTGTCTGAAAAATAATTTTTTTTACCTACTCTGATTAAATTATGTATTATTTATTCGCGATGGGAATTGGGGTGTTACATTCTGGGTTTCCGTACATTGATTTATATATAACATTTGAAAAATGTCAACAAACCCAAATATCACAGATAATCAATGCATCAGTAGAAGAAGCACCAACCATAATTCTAAACGAAGATGTTAAAGAAGTAGATGTCGAAGAAGAAAATGAGGCACAAGTTGATGATTTATATACTATTTTATTTGAGGAAGGAGACAGTGTTAACGAAGTCAACAATGATGAACAACACATTCTACTTGGGAATATTTTCTGCCCACCTGTCCACATGACAAACCTACCCTTAAGTGGAGAAGGATTATCCTTTGAATGGCCACACAATCCTCGTATTCCGATGGAGGGTGACATAGAGTGCAGTAACCAATTTAAAAATAAAGTCGACTATGTGCTTGCCATAAAGCAATATCACATGAAACATTGTGTGGATTTTAAGGTGACGGATTCCGATAAGAAGTGATATATAATTTGTTGCAAAAACGATACTTGCAAGTTTCGTCTATTGGCGTCCTACAGAAAAAGAAGTGGCTTGTGGGAGATAGGCATTATGAACCCCCTACATAGTTGTTCAATAACTATGTTTAATCAGGATCTTCAAAAACTTAGCTCTCAACTAATGTCTAAACTATTAATGCCATTTGTAGACAAGGATATTTCTATCAAGGTGAGTGTTTGCATCAGTAAAATTATTTCTGAATACAATTTCATCCCATCTTACAGGAAAACATGGATTGCAAGGAACAAAGAAATTGAACAGGTATACGGTAACTGGGAGAATTCATACAAAGAACTTCCACATTTCCTGTTAGCACTTAGAAAATTTGTTTTGGGTACGGTGTTAGAAGCGGAAACACTACCCATGTATACAGATGACTGAACAATTGTTGAAGGGAAACACAAGTTCCACCGGCTATTCTGGGCATTCCAACCATGCATTAGAGGTTTTGTGTATTGCAAACCTATACTTCAAATTGATGGAACCTGGTTATATGGTAAGTACAAAGGCACACTATTTATGATGGTGGCACGGGATAAGAATAACAATATTTTCCCAATTGCTTTTGCCCTTGTGGAAGGTGAGACGGCTGAAGGTCAGGGGTTCTTTCTACGGAACTTGAGGAGGCATGTTGCTCCACAACCTGACCTATGTTTAATTTTAGACAGACATGCATCTATTAAAAGTGCATACAATAATTCAGATAATGATTGGCATAATCCCCCATCAGTGCATGTCTATTGTATCTGACACATTGCACATAATTTCATGAGAGAAATCAAGGACAAGAACCTACGGAAAAAGTTATTAACATGGGCAAGTATGTTTGATAACATTATATCTTTGTTAATAACGTATATTATATCTTTGTCCATTATATATATTATAAAATTAAAAAAAAAATTAACATGTAGGGTATGCTTTAAACCAACCAACATTTCAGTATTACCGGTCTGAAATTGGCATGGCTAATGGTGATGCTTTAATGTGGGTATGACAAACGACCTTGTTAAGTCAATGAATTTTGTCTTTAAAGGCTCCCGTAATTTCCCATTACAGCATTGATAAGTGCAACATATTATAGATTGTGACCATTATTTTCTGAAAAGGGTGCAAAGTGGAGTGCAGTGTTGAATTCAGGTCAAACATTTACAGACAACTGCGTTAAGGTGATGATAGAAGAAACAACAAAGTCCAGCACGCATCAAGTCAGAATTTTTTACTACACTAACAATATTTCCAGTGTGAAAGAGATAATGAACCACAGTGAGGGGAAGCCTATGGGACATTATAAGGTTAACCTAATAAACTGTTGGTGTGACTGCGGAAAGCTTCAGGCATACCGTATCCCTTGCTCACATGTTATTGCTGCATGTTCTAATGTGCGCCACGACGCTTATGCTCTTTTGTCCGACGTTTACAGGGTTGCAAACCTATTTGGGGTTTGCACCTCAAGCTTTTCAATGCTGTCATACGATGAATATTTGCCCGTTTATGAAGGAGATCAAATTTTCCATAACTCAAGAATGCGGAGGAACAAGAAAGGTCACCCAGTGAGCAAATGTATTAGAACGGAAATGGATAACATTGATAAGCTTGAGAGAAAATGTTCCATGTGTCGTCAAACTGGTCACAACCGAACTCGGTGTCCCGATGTGGGAACTAGTAATAGTTAGTGTTTTATTTTATTATCATGTATCGTTTTCAGATTATTATCAAGCTTCTCAATTTTATGAACCATTAATCATTGAGTATCAAATATAAATAACAAGAAATCAAATAACACAAAACAAACAACTTTATGCTTAAATAAACAACACAACACATACAACAAAAATCTAGACAGATAAAAATACTTAAAAACAACATTTAACACAACATTTCTAGCTGATTACAACCATCAATTTTATTTCATTTTGTCCAAACATCATTTTCCTCGCTTCCTTATCATTCTTAACTCGCACTCATCCACGTTGGGCATCGTACCTCTCAATACTGCTAATTTTTTCTCCTTCTGGCATGTCTCAGTCTAACAAACGCTTCAACTCCCTATGTAATTGCTCTAAGCTACAGATGTTCTAGAAAAGCATATCCATAGGCGGTTTTTCTCTCAAAAAAATTACTTTTCCGTAGTGGCGAAGATACATGTTAAAATTAATAAAAGAAATTTATAATATACGTGAAAAAATAGTTCACACCACATCTCTATTTATATCAGATCTGCACTGTACGTAAATGATAAAATATTCAAAGGATTCACCCATTATAGTGTCGGTACTGTATTTAAACAATAAAATATTCAAATGATCTGTCAATTGCAGTGTCGTAACTGTACTTAATTAATAAAATATTTAAAGGACCCGTCAATTGCCGAAATTGTACTTAAATAATAAAATATTTAAAAGATCCGTCCATTGCAGAGACGGAACTGTACTAAAATAATAAAATATTTAAAGAATCTGCGCATTGTTGAGACAGAACTGTACTAAAATAATAAAATTTAATTGTTAATATTAATTTATACTATTGATTGCTAATTATATTAATAATTAATATTAAATATATTAATTGTAAATATATTAATAATTATATTGATTGTTAATATATTAATAATAATTATATTAACATAATTATATATTAATAAATAATATTAATTATATTAATTGTTAATATTAATATATATTATTTATTTATATAATTATATTAATTGTTAATATATTCATATAATTAGAGTATTAATTAATATATGGGTTTAATAGTAGTGCATTGACAGTGTAAAAAAATTTTACACTGACATCCAATAAAAACATAACGTTTTGCCATGTCATATAAATTTTTTAAAAATTACAGTCTGACTTGGCGGAATTCATGGTCGTAATTGGTTGAAAGTATAAAATTTTTTTACACTGTTCGTGCATCACTTATTCTCTCTCTCTCTCTCTCTCTCTCTCTCTCTCTCTCTCTCTCTCTCTCTCTCTCTCTATATATATATATATATATATATATATATATATATATATATATATATATATATATATATATATTAATATTAATATTAATATTAATTATATTATATTTATTGTTAATATATAATGTTAATAAATTTAATATATATTAATATTAATATATATTATGTCAATTATAAAAAAAATTAAAAAGAAAAAATTTAGCAAATAATGAAGGGTAGTATTATTTTTAATTAGATATCACTCTTTCAATGGCGGTCGGGTGTACGTGTAAATTTTTTTTTAAAGTATGGCATTATAGTATACTAGCGTTCAGACGGACACTCACGTGCTCGTCTGTCCGCTTTTTATAATACCCACGAATGTAAAATATAAATCATATTATTAGTTTTATTTAATTTTCATTTTATTATTTATTATTTATAAAATATTTGTAATAGATAATGGTATAAAAGTTAATAAACCACCACATAACCACCATTTATTAAAAAGAGAAATTAAAATTTAAAATAAAAATTAAAAAGGGTATATTTGAAAGAAAAAAAGGTTACACCAAACCCATGTTTTGCCTTCATATATAAGTATAGATATATTATAGATTTATAGTATATATATGTATGAGTCGAATGACAAAATGGAATATATTTTTTAATAGTATGGCATTCAGGAAAAAAATTATGTATTTTCACTTTTTGGTGTTTGTTACCGTTGACACTGGCGAGTCCTTCCTAGGCGTGGTGGGTTCAGTAGGACCCACAAAATTTCGAAAATCAAGGCAATGATTCCGGTTTCATTTCAACATCAACAACTCACAACACTACTCTAGTTGACTAAACAAGACCGTTTGTTTGTAATCTTTATGTTTATTTAGTTCTCACACTTTCTTCTTTACTACTAATCCCAATTTCCCAAACACTTCACAACACAACACAACAACCTTTTTCATTTTCTTGTCTTCTTTCTCACTACTGTTTTTCTCATCTTCTTCTTCTCGTTCGATGGAAACTCCTGATAATGTGGTAGTGAATCGGATCGAACCGGGTTCGAAGGAGAACGGTTTAAGAGCGGAGATCGATACTTCGGCGCCCTTTGAATCCGTGAAAGAAGCCGTTACGAGATTCGGAGGTATTGGTTACTGGAAACCTACTAACACTGTTAACCTCATTACTCCTCAGGTATATTTGTGTTTATGTTATTCAATTTAAATTAATTGCTTTTTTTTCTTTTGGAAATTAATTTAATAGTGTTTTGTTTTTGTAATGCACTTTAGTCCAAACTTTTGTATTTTTTTTAATGATTTAAGGGACAATTAGATCCGGGTGAAATAGATGAGATCCTCACATTGCTTGTGAAAATGGATTTTGTGTTATATACTGATAATTTAAGCATGGTTTTAAGTTTTGGTTGCGGTTGCCGCGAATGCTATTGTGGTTGTTGCGATGTACATTGCAGTTGTTCCGCAAATTTTCAGTGGGAAGTGCTTGAAATCCATAGTTGAAAGATACTCAAAAGTCAAGATTTTTCGTTACCTCAAAAGAAAATTGAGTTTTTAGATTCTTAGATTTTGATCAAAATAACTTAAGAAACATGTCCATACCTGCCAAGGCCCAAGTCTAACTTGGACTTAGAGCCATCCCCTCACAAATGCACTCACACATGAGTTCATCGGGTTCTGCTGATGATGCACCCTCGCGCACTCGTGAGTGTCATTGGATAGTGATGATCATAGTGAGTATCACATCTAATATCCAGGTACCCTCACGCGCATGTGTATGTACTTTCATTCTTTATTATTGTCAGTCAATTTACCCCTTACTCTGTTTGGGTTATGGTTAAGTATATACACACGTGCGCAAGGTTAACTGAATATCAAATGTGATACTGATCATCACTACCCATAAAACTTACTCATATGCGAGGGTGCATTATCTGATAAATCCGATAAACTCGTGTGTGAGTGCATGTGTGTGACTGCATGTGTGAGGGGATGACTTGAAACCCAAGTCCTAAACTTGGGCCTTGGCATGTACGAAATTGTTAGTAATGTGGCCCCTAACGTGATTTTAAAACGCACTTCAATTGTTGTCTGATGCGGTTGTGGAGGCTATGATGCGGTTGTGGAGGCTACCATTAGTAATATTTGAAATACATAGTTCAGGGATGCTTTCATTACATCAAAAAGAAAATTGAGTTCGGAGATTCTTAAATTTTGATGAAAATAATTGAACAAACATGAGCGAAATTGTCTATAATACGGTTTCTATTGTGGTCTCAAGCGTGATTTTAAATCACACTTCAATTGTAGTCTAATGCGATTGGTGAGGCTACCACGGTAGCAATATTGTGGTTGCAATTGTGGATTGCATTTGAAAACCATGAATTTAAGCATATGTTTTGTGTGAAATAATCAAAATTCCTATTTTTGTTTCTTTAGCAGCAAAACACAAGCGAGCTTGACGCAGTTAAATTGGAAGGACAGACAGCGGGATTGGAGAAAGAGCTTATACTCAAAGAAAGAGAAACTCTTGATGTCTTAAAAGAATTAGAAAGTACGAAAAAACTTGTCGAAAATTTGAAATCAAAGCTTCATGCAGAAGAATCTGAAACAAATTTGAACATTAAGATGAATTTATGCGACAAAAAGGAGAATGAGAAAGAAGAAGAAAAGGAAAACCAAGTGAGTAAGGTTCCTTACAATTCAACATCACCTGGTTTAATATTAAAGGAATTGAAGCAGGCGAAATTGAATCTAAACCGGTCTACAAACGACATCGCTGATGTTCGAGTTTCCGTTGAATCACTCAACAAGAAATTAGAGAAGGAAAGAATCTCACTCGAGAAAACCCGGGCGAGGTTAACTCAAAATTCTTCGAAAATAACTTATCTAGAGGAAGAGCTAAACCAAACAAGACTTAAGCTGCAAGTAGTGAAAGAAGCTGAAATTGAATGTGGTTCTTCGGATGAACCTTCTGATGTTACGAAAGAGCTTCAACGGTTGAGTTCTGAGGCCGAACGGTTCAAGAAAATGGGAGAAGCTGCGAAATCGGAAGTCATGAGAGCAATGTCTGAGATTGAACAGACGAAAGCTATGATAAGAACATCCGAGATAAGATTGGTTGCTGCTCGAAAAATGAAGGAAGCTGCTAAAGTGGCCGAAGCTGCTGCAATGGCCGAGATAAAAGCACTATCTTATCACGATGGAGATTGTATGCAAAAGCGCGATGGAGTTACTCTAACCTTCGAAGAGTATAATGCTCTAACGTGCAAAGCTCGTGACGTGGAGGAACAATCTAAGAAGAGAGTTCTTGATGCCATGTCTCAAGTTGATGAAGCAAATTTATCGAAAATGGATGTTTTAAAGAGGGTTGAGGAAGCTACATTGGAAGTTAAAACAAGCAAAGTGGCTCTTGAAGAAGCTTTGGAGAGAGTAGAGGCTGCAACTAGAGGAAAGTTAGTCGTCGAAGAAGCTTTAAGAAACTGGCGATCAGAGGGTCAAAAAAGGCGATCATCGATGCATAACAACAATATGAAGTTTAAAAACCCTTCTCACCATCAGAGACACACTCGGTTATTCAAAGTACATGGAATGAACCAGGTTGACGATGAAGCCAAAGAATCGATTCTCAAGCCGACTCTATCGATAGGACAAATACTGAGCCGGAAACTGATGAAGCCGGGAGAGTTTGAAGGTGGGATGATACGCGAAAGTGGTTCGATGAAACGGAAAGTGTCGTTGGGCCAGATGCTTGGTAAGCAAAACTATGATCCATCATGTTTTGAATTTGATAAGCAAGTTGAGAAAGAAAATGGTGAGAAGCAGTTTTCTGCTAAGAGAAAGAAGTTTGGATTTGGTAGATTTTCTCTTCATTTGACAAAACAACAAAAGAAGAAAAAACCAGCTTTGAACTTGAGGTGATTGTGAAGTTACTACTTGATAATTGTTTTACTCTTACCACTAGTGATGATGAGATTACAAGAATGAGAGTGAGTGTTTTATGTTATTTGGGTTTGTATTTGTATGTTCTTGTTTGTATACTAATTAATTAATTAATTATTTAATGTGTGTTTATTGTTACTTTCTTGCTAAGATAACAACTAAAAAGTGTCAAATTTGATTTTTATAATAATTTAGGTGTTTGTTTTTGCTAGTTGCATTGAAATTTTATAAGGAGTTTTGCATCAAACTTCTTTGTGAACTAAGATATTGAAAGTTAAGTTTTTTTTAAAACTCATTTAAATTCATATTTAATTTTAATGAAATTAAAAACAATATGTTAATTACTCAAATTAAAACGTTGGCAGAAAGTATACGAGTAAATGGAAAAAGAAAAGATTGGGTTACCATTTAAATAGTGTGTGAGTCATCCTCTCATAATGAAAATGACATTTACAATTTTTAATTGATAGTATTACTTCCGCTCCCTCGTTATAATTGTTCCTTTTGCAATAATTATATTTTTAAATTCGATTTTTAGTGGAAACAATGCGTAGACTAACTTATATATATATATAAAATGAGTAAAAATTTTAGATATTAAAAGATTGTATGAATCACTAAAATTTGTAATGAAATTATGAGAGAATAAGCTATTTAATCTGATTTATAAGAATAATGAGAATATATAAAATTATGCAAAAGAATTTGTAATGAAATTATGAGTTTAGAAAAATGTCAAATTAATGGAGAGTAAGCTATTTAATTCTGATTTATAAGAATAATGAGAATATACAAAATTATGCAAGGGTTTTAGGTTTTTGCTTAGAATATGTGAATTCAACTACCAACCTAAGGTTTTGTTTGGAAATGTGAAGAGAAAAGAATGTGAGAATTTTGAAAAAGAAAAAGAATGATAGAGTAGAAAGAATTGAAGAATTTTGATTGTGAAAATTTTAGAGGATTTGTTTTTATTCATAATATAAAATTCTTAATTTATGAGAACTCAAAATTTGTATTATAGGATGGTTTTGGAGGGTATACATAAATTTTTCGAATATATTTTATGGTGTTATAATATTTTAGATATTCAAAATATAGTAATGATAAATACTCATTTATCATTCTATACAAAAGCACAATTTTAAAAAAAATGTTCAAAATTTTCTCTTTTTTCTACAAATCCCATCCACTAAAGTTTTTTTTTCCTTCCCCTCCTCTCCAAATTTTCAAACAAAGTAGAAGAGTTAAGATATTTTATATCCACGATCCATAGGGCAAAGTATGGGTGAAGAATTGGTTCCAATCCCAACTGCTTGGTTCAAACGTGGGAATAGGAAAGTCGGGTTTTTCCCCCTTATATAGAAAAAGATGTTTTCTCCATTGGAGTAGGATAATGACAGTTTTTTCTCTTATGACATGACATTACACGTCTTTGTATGTTTGTAGCCGGATTATTTGATATTGGGCCAGAAGACCCATGTCATATGCGGAGCGGTATGGAATGAATGTTCACATGCTTGCCACATGAGGTCGCCCAAAAACTCTCTCTGCTCTTTTTTCGCCTTCTTGGACCCAAATTTAACATGGGTTGGTCTCTTTTAGGGTTCAACATAAATTATCCTAGTCCATAATTCCTCAAGCACGAAGTCTGAAAAGGATGCAGTGATTAAAAAAGGTAGACAATAATTCGTTTCTAAGCGTGATTTAGAAAATCAAGTCCTTAAGATGAGACTCGGAATGGTGAGTCCCTCATGTGAGACTTGCATAGATGGGTCCCTCGGGCGATACTTTGATAGGTGAGTCCCCATGCCAGGCTTAGACAAGTGGGTAGAAAGACTTGGATAGGCGATGTTTGGACAGGTGAGTCCCTTAGGCAAGACATGGAAGGGAAAATCCCTCTAGTGAGTGAGGTTTGGATCCCTAATGGCGCATGAAGAATTTCATGCTTACAACATGGACCATTGATGCTCTGCTCCATAGTAGTGGACTCAAACCTGTTATTGGACAATGATGGCCTACTTGGCCTAAGTGCTATATAAATAGATGAATTAAGTTTTTTTTTTCATTTATTACTCTTTGCTGTAGTGATTCCTTTTGAAGGCCTTTTGTATTTATAGTTAGCTCGTATCTTAGAGGCGTTTTGTAATATCCCCCTTCAGGGTTTTAAAGTAAAGTGTTTATGCCTTCAGACGATATATTTATCAAACTTTTGTGTTATTGCTCTTCTTCTATTCGTTTTTCTAAGGTTTATGTTCTTTAAGTTGGGGAAGAAACCTAATAAGGCATGCACAACATAGTCTTTAGGGGTAGTTACAATTCCTAATCCCGAGTCAAACAAGATTTTCTCTAAGGGTGGCAACAACTCCTCATTAGGAATCAAGAAAAATAACATAGTAAAGTGGCAATCACTCCTTATCAGGATCCAACGTGATATCCTAATAAGGTGGCATGGATTCCTTATCAAGATCTATCGTGATTTCCTAATAAAGTGGCAAGGATTCCTTATCACGATTCGACGAAATAGCCTAATAAGGCAACAATGACTCTTTATTAAGGACTAACCACTACTACGAAAAACCCATTTAACAACGGTTGGGAATGACATATAATGACGCGGACGAAGGCGTTGTTATGTAGATTGTTGTTGTAAGTTCGCTATTTTTACAACGGTCTGGAAACCGTTATTAAAAGGCAGGGCGCGCGCCATATATCACAATGGTTATGATAATAAACCATTGTGATACATACACTTAAGTACTGGGTTCGAAACCCATCAGAAGCGAATTATGTAAAACATAAATTACCTATGATCTCGGTTACAATAGATAATCGTTGTTGTAAGTACCCTGAGTTTATTATATTAAATGTAGATTGCTTGTTTTCCAAACACCTCACTAAAGAAATATACATGGAATCAATTTGATGAAGAAGTCTATAATCTGCAAATTAAATTGTTCTTGAAAACCAACTTAAACAAACCAATGTTTTTTGATTGCATTCGTCTCATCGTGCATTTCACGCTGTTTTACATATATATTGTGGTTTATTGATCTGACTCCTTCGATATATCGCTATCTTCAATTATAGTTAAATTTCCATAAGAACAAGACATTGGATAATCTGCCTCATCATCATCACTTATCATCATAACTTTTATAATCGAAAGTTTTACGATTATAAGTGTTGATGGAGAGGCGGATTAACTAATAATTTGTTGTTAATGAAATTTAACTATAATGGAAGATGGCGATGCATCTAAGGAGCCAGATCATTATACCATAATATATATATATATATATATATATATATATATTAAACATCGTGAGATGAACGATGAGAGGGATGCAATTAGATAACATTGATTCAAATAAGTTGGTTTTCAAATACAACTTAATTTGCAGATTATAAGTATCTATGTCAAATTAAATGAATGTATTTTAAGTGAGGATTAGTGAAACAAACAATCTACATAGAATATAATAAACTCAAACAACATTCTATACTAGATCCAGATATTATAAACTCATATAATACGCTTGCTACCACCAGCAAACTTTAAGTGGGGGTTAGTGAAACAAACAATCTAAATAGAATATAATAAACCCAAACAACATTCTATACCAGATCCAGATATTATAAACTCATATAATACACTTGTTACCACCAGCATCATCACCCTGTATCATCCCCTTAATCTGTAAGGAAACACAACAAACTTCAAAAATGAGCATCCTCAGTTAAAAACAAACCCTAAAACCATAATCCAGTGAAGAGTAAAGAGAGGAACATGAATAACACACCTTTTAATGAAACTAATCGCAGAACAAGAATCAATTATGATGTTCAACTAGTTTGGGAATCAATGAAGAAGAAATATAAGGAGGAAGAAGCTTACACAAAAGCTTCATACTTCTTATATTTCTTTTCATTGTTTCTAAAACTAGATGAAGTTTGCTTACACTGTTGTTTCTTCATTTCCATCATAGCTTCATGCTTCTTATACATTTTTCCATAGCTACACAAACATTATGAAGTTTCCAAAGTATGGTTCTTGTTAAGGTAGTGAAAACGAATCTGAAAAAATGAGAACAATCAACAAAAACAACATGCAACAAACGAGATAATGGGAAATATCTAACAATAGATGGAAGAAGAATACCTTAATGTATGAAGCACAAGATTCACGGCTAATGGTGAAAACGAAGAGAAAAAATGGGTTCTAGGGTTTCACTTTGAAGGCAACGGCGCTACTGTCAATAAGTGAAAGTTATTTCGCTTATATATAGGTAAACTATTTCACAACGGTTAACAATACCAACCGTATAGATAGATATTTATTTATTATAAATATATCAATACCGTTAACCAGAAAAACCGTAGTGATAACCCTTTTATTTGTGAATTTTAAAATAAATAAAAAAGAAAAGGTGCGCCTTAACGTTAAAGGAATAAAATATTTTATGGCGCTGAGGTTCGAACCGACGAAAGTTTGAGTATATCACAACGGTTGGTTCTGTAATTTTATTAGTTGCATTCCAGTCTTCATAATGTAATTCAAACATCAACAATGTAATTCACAGTGCATCTGCAGTTTAAACATCAACAATGTAATTCAAACCCTAATTCAACTATTACATTTCATAACAAAGTAAACATTAAACATAAAGGAGACAAGAAAACATAACATCTTGAGATTTCCAGAAAATATCTCTGATTTCAGTTTGTTCTTCAAATTCTTGTTCTTTTTCTGTAAATCCCCATACATAACCTTCAAATAGCCCACAACTTCCAACTCTGACTTCATAATGCTCTCATCTTCATTTCCATCTCTTTCTCCCACGTCTTCATCCCATATGAACAAATTACATGTTTCATCGCTCCTCCAAAATGGACATCTCCAAAAAAGCCT